>PVJO010031181.1:0-14620 GCA_004026905.1 Hystrix cristata
GATGTTCTAATAATTTTTTTATTATTCTTCACTAAATAGAAATAAGAATAATTACATTGTCAAATATATTAGCCAATACATAATTAGAAACTTCATTTGTCTTGACTAGGATTTCATAGAGATGGCAGAAACAAGATATATCTTTATGTGCAATATTTAAAAGCCTCGAAATTCTTGAATCAGAAATGTTTTTGATTCAGTATAACAGCCTGTGAAGTTCTGGTGAATGTCATTTGCTTAGTCACAGCAGAGGGACATGTAGGTAATAAAAATTCCATGAGCATGCTTGTAAAATATAAATGCTTAACCAATTTTTTGTAGTCACAACTTACGGTGTAGATGGAATGCGATCTTGAATAAACAAGATGAAGTGAAGGGTAACCACTGCTTAATCATTCTTCATGTAGGCTACAGGATCCATTGCTTATATGTGTAAGGGGCAAAAGTTCTATGATTCTTAACAATGCACCTACATTTTAAAACAACATTAAAAGCAAATTAAACATTAAAGGTTAGCAAAATAGAAATACTGAAAGGAATCTAAAATCAAGTAATTTACCATAGAATTACCACTGCAGTCACACTATTTGAATGTGTAATATCAAAATGTAATTGTCAATAACTGACTAAAACATTCTCTTGTATGTTACATTCAATTTCTCTAGACATAGTTATTCTAGTATATTTTATGATGAAGTAGACTTTTTGCTTCATGGCACTTGTCCCCAGGACTTGACACTTTTCCCCTGAATCACAGAACTACTCCTCTTGGGCCATCATGGTAATTTATAAAACCAATTTAACCCAAGGCAGAGTTTCAAGTTTTATTACTGCTGTAGTCTAACTACGAAATTGGTAAAATGTATATTAAGTTAAACTCATTTAAATATTTAGCTGCCAGAAGTGATGTATAAACATGTTACTGAAGAGGCACTGAAAATCTTTCATAAAATATTCTAATAATCTTTTTATCCTGATCTTCAAACGCTAATTCTTTTTCAAATAAGAAAAGCCGAAAAGCAGGGCTAATGTTTAACTTCCTGTCAGAGTCAGTGGTCAAATAATACTACAAAAAGATTGTTTTGAAATCAGAGGAACTCACCATTTGGAAAAGTCCTACAGACCGTGATTTTTCTGTGACATAAGTATTACTCTGAAATTACAGCCCTGATGCATTTTTATGCCTTTTTGTGTGCTTTGCTGAATACATTACTCTTCTATAACTTATATTAAATTAACATTAAATTAACGCTCCTCGCTCTGATTAAACCTTTATTTTATGCCATTAAGTAACATAGTTCATCATTCATTCCCTCATTCACTCATTATCAAATGCTTTCCATAAATTCTCTTAATAATTCTCAATGAGTACAGTGGAGGTTAATTTTACAAAAGGAAGAAGAAAACAGAAAGACCATGATACCTATCCTCAATGAATTTATGGTGTAATGGAAATAAACCAAGTATCAAATTATTTCACCACAAGTTGAAATATAAAGGCTGCTCCCAAGAGATTAAAAAATGTGATGACTATGTAAGTTGCAAAGACATTACCTGAAAATATTACAATAAAAAGTATTTGTGAAACATTTGTAAAAGTTTAGCATCCTTTCAGCACTTTTGAGGATTTATCTCTCTGCATTAACTGTTCTACAGTAGAGTCATCTTGTAGTATATTTCATGCAACTGTATGTATTATATTGTTTTAAAAGAGATTTCTTCCCTTTCATCTACGTTTTGTAAGCATGAGGTGTTATCTTTTCTAAGGAAGCAACCTGTTCTCTTATTCCATGTGCTCACACTACAATCTAGACTTAACCAAAATGCAGAGTAACCATCACTGTATTTCTGCTCATTCCCCACCATGAATTAATTGAGATGGAAGTCTCTTTTATGTCGTCTTCTTATTTCCAAAATTTATAATGCATTGTAAGTATTCAATAAATATTTATTAATGGGGTGAATGAATATATAAATAATGTAAGTTTCCTAAGGCAAGGGACCATGTCTCTTACTGTTTTTTTTAACAAAAAAAATCTAGTTGATTCAAATTCTATGATTTACAAATGTACATATCATAACATTATTTTATTCAACAATATTTCATTTACTTAAATATTATAGACAGCATCTTAATATTTCATTTGCCAGGATATGTTTTAAGAACTTTGTTGGATATCATTTCACATTTGAGGCATGGCTTATGTAATTCCAATTCAAATAGAAATTCATGACTATATATTGCATATGATATTTTATTAGCAAATTAAAATATTTTTAAGCAAACCTTAATGGGAAACTAGCTTAGTCTAATGAAAAATTGCAGGCACTAGGTGCAAGCAGATTCAAATTTGCATTTTAGCTTTGCAGAGTACTAGCTTTTTTCCTTAGGCAAGTTAATGAAACTTTCTAAGGTTCCATTTACTCATCAATGAAATGGAGAAAGCAGAAGCTACTCTTTTTTTAGGGTGGTTTCTGGGACTATGCGCATATTGCATGTACTCTTTCAACAATAATGGAGGTGATATTGATTTGGATTGAGGATAGTAATACTGATAACAAAGTCAACACATTTTCTGCTCTGGATATTATTCTAAAAATGTACATCTACTCATTTAGATTCACCAGGAATGAAACAAGAATATCTTTATTGCTAGACTATAATCCCCTGCAGGACAGGACACTGTCTATGTTTACTTCCCAAGTGCTCTATGTCAATTAATTTAATTTAATAAATAACAATTATAAGAATCTGTTCAAGATGTTCCATATAGCAGGATGTAGAATGATAAAAACTCCATTATTCATGGAGATCATGCAGACTATTTTCTATAAATAGGAGACAAATAATAGACACATACAAAAACGGAATCAGTTATATGGTATGTGGCAATAGATACCACAAAAAAATCCAGCAGGAGAGGAAGGGTAAGAATAGAGAGTGGTTGAGGTCTGCAGTGTTAAATGAGATGGTCATGGAAAGCATTTGGAGGACTCATCTGAAGTAGTTGAGAAAATGATTTATATGGATATCTCAGAGAGCTATATTCTGAAGGGAGAAAACAGTTAAGTATCAAAATCTTTAGGCAGTGTTGTGTGGATATAGGTGTTCAGGAAGAGCCAAGAAGTCAGTGTGGTTAGAGAGAAGCCGACAAGTTGAAAGGGCTCTGGAGATACATGCAGATACGTAACAGATCCAATTCTATATAGTTTAGTTAAATTTTATTTATTTATTTTTTAATGGAGATGAGAACATAATAGGAACTTTTAAGCCTACCCTTGCATTCACAGCCTCACTCTAGTTGCTGTACTTAGAATAGTTTTTTGGTAACCAGAAGATTATTAAATGATTTTATTAGTAAACCAAAAAAGACACAGTGGTAGTGTGGAACAAAGTGCACATTAAAATGGAATTTAAGGAGCTGGGGATCTAGCTCAGTGGTAGAGCACTTGCCTACCAACCACAAGGTCCTGAGTTCGATCCCAAGCACCCCCCCAAACAGACAAACAAACAAACAAATAAATAAATGGAATTAAAATACTCAATATATTTGAAGTGGAGCTAATAAGATGTTTTAATTAGTATGGTATAAGATGTTTTAATTAGTATGGTATAAGATGTGAATGAGAGAAGTTGAGTAGGTGCCATGTTTTTTTATTTCTTTCAACTCAACTAAGTGGTTGGAATGAATAGGAAGGATAGAGCGCAGTCAGAAGAATAGAATATGAGGGATTAGGAACAAATTTTACACTTGTTAAACCTCGGATATGACGAATGGACAGCAAGGGAATGTTCTGAGCAAGAGATACAATATTGGGTGCTGTCAGCATATACAAAAATTTTAAAGCCCTTGGGTCTGAAGAGATCACCAAGAGATTATAAGAAAAAGTCCAAGTACAGACATGGGATACTCCAATGCTTCACTGTCACAAATTTGTGAGAAGAAAAGAACAAAGAGACCATTAATGAGTGAGTGGCCGAATAGTTTGAAGAAAAGCCAATTCAGAAGTTTTCATGGAGAGAGAGAGTAATTGGCTGTGTCAAAACCGTACAGTAGGTCAAGTAATATGTGAAATAGAACATTAGAAATGGAAGAGTGGATTTAACTGGTACAAGGCATTGGTGATCTTAATCAAAGCAAAATAGTGCAGTTAGTAAAACAGCAATCCAGATCTAGCAAGAAAGAGAGAAAAGGGAAAGCATGGAAAGTAATTCCTAAGGAGTTTGGCTGTTAATCGCTACTGAGAAATGGGTGCAGGCTAGAGAGAATACTGAAGTTAGACAAGAGTGATTCAAAAAATTATTAAATTAAAGCATTGGTCTGATGAGTATTATTCCCCTGTAATTTGCTCCATGGCTTTGATTTGGTAAATTATATTTTCATATATTTTATGGGTATAATTATAATACATTTGTGATATATGTAATTTAAATTTTCTTAAAAATTCATAAATTAATCCAAGGAAACATTACATAATTGTGCAACATACAGCCTTATACTCTCTATTTGAAATACACAAAAAATCAAGCTTAGTTTAAATTGAATCCAAGGTCAATTATTTTAATGCAGCTGGTTAAATGATTATATGTATTTTGTTTACTTAAAAGTTGCGCAGTTAATTATGCACAAGATTGACTAAAACAACATATGCAATACCATACTTCATGACATAAATTTATAGACTTCTTAGTATATCAGTCAATGCCTTAATTTTGTGAGTCAATGCCTTAATAATGTTCAAATATGTCTGAACTACCAGAGAAAATGCTCAACACATACTCTCACTAACAGGCATCCGTTTTTACCTTAATTCATGCAATACTTCACAGGATAGCAATTTTTAAATAATTTCTTTCTTACTCTCCCTATTTCCTCAATAACTAAAATATCTTTAGAGAAAAATCAAAGAAATACGTGTGTGTGGGTGTGTGTGTGTGTGTGTGTGTGGGTGTGTGTGTGTGGGTGTGTGTGTGTGTAGAAAACATTATTTTAAGAATGTTGGCTACTTTTTACATTTTTCACTTTTTTAACCATCACTACTTCCTCTCATTTGCTAAGGAAATGAGAATTATCTATTATTTCCCTTCTTAATGTATATATACTCATGTGTAAATATAAAATTGGCACACTTCAGATGCCGGAAGATTTTTGATATTCTACAGTCACTTAATCTGCTAAATTTAGCCAAGTAATCTAAGAACATCCTGACATATTTTAATGTTCATTGTATGAAGAGGAGATAGTTCTTTCAGTATGCAAGAATAACTACCCTGACCAAAAAAAGACAAGGAAAAGGTATTTACAACTCAATAACAAGAAGAGGGTATCAACATCAGAAACAGCACGCTGGAAAACAGACTAGCAAAATGCAACCGTGAGAAGGCTGAAGTAGTTTATCTCTAAGAGTTGCATAAAAACATCCTTGAAGCATCTGTATAATATGCCAGCAACACTGGATTGATGGGACAGATTTTGTCAATACTTACTTTTGCTTTCTATGCACAAATTAATATTTGTGTAATATTTCTATCTCTGCTTTGTATACGTAGATTAATATTTGTAGCCAGCAAACATGAAACATAAATAGTACAGTAGTAGACACAATAGGTCTCTGCCTCTGCGTTTATGTATTTATTTTTTTATTTATCTATTTAGTGAGACAGGGTCTTGCTGTGTAGTTCAGGCTAGTCTTGAACTCACAGCAGTCCACCTACCTCAGGCTCCCCAGTGCTGGGATTATAGGCATGAGTCACCATACATAATTGCATACATTTATTTTTAGTTATTGTTTTTTTACATCCATCCTGTTTAGTTTGTCAGTTGAAAGAAATTATTCAAAAAGCTGCTATCCTATCAGGATGAGGATAATTTTTCAGTTCTTCATCTTATATCCATCCTTTCTGTCAGTTCCTCAGCTCTTGTTTCTCCTGGTTAACCATAATAGTTCTATGTGGTTTAAAAGTTGTATTTCATTTTCAGCAACCCTATCTTCTTCTTCAAGAATTTCTCTTACTTCCCCCGCTATGATCTCCAGCTTTATTCCAGAAAATCTGTTCTATTTCTTACACGTGCAGTTTAGTTTTGCCACCACTACACCTATCTACAAAGGAGGTGTTTACATTCAAAGCTGACTTCTAGATGTGCATAGTTATGTGGCTGGGCAATAATACCACATTTAAGAGTTTTGTACCATGATTACAATCCAGAATACTAATACAGAGAGAAAAAAAAAATCAACTTCATATTTATCTTTGTGAGCAATGGGAGCAAAAATAATGATGAATTGAGTGAGATATAGTAAGTAATATTTCAAATATGACTTAATCTAAAATAAGAATCAACAAAAAGATATGAATGTGTTATGTATGTTAATTTCATTAAATCAGCAACATAAATCTGGAGGAAAATTCAACAAAAATATTGTTTTTCTGTATTCATAAAATTGACAATAATTCTAATTACACTTAAATATATAATTTTTAACACTAATTTGAAAAGTGTATTGATCCATAAGTCTAAATAATCAGTTTAAATAGAGTTATGGATTAGATTGTTTCTGTTAATACTCATTTTGCCAAAAACATATTGAAAATTGAGAGTTTTAATTATTATGAAGATTATTAGTTATTTAAAAGATAGGGCTATTAAAATCCAATGAAGAAAAGAAGACATGAAAAATGAATTAAATACTTAATTACATGTAAGAAGCACAGTTATGTGCATTAAAAGATAGCAATATGTAATGTTTAAAAATATGGGCTGTCATAAAGCAAATTAATTTAAAAATGATGGAACAATGCTATACTATGTCCTGGCATAGAAGTTACATAGTGTCATTATTTTTCTTCCTAAGGGAAGCAAAGTGTTTATTTTATTATCTTGTGTGCTGGACTGAAAAGAAGTCTTAGAAACATGAGACTATCATTTAAAGATGACCAGGCTGAGACATAATGTCACAATTTTTCTATGTCAGAATTAAGACTAGAATTCTAACCTGGCTATGCATTTGGTAAACCTAGGTGACTTTTCCAATGAGCTATTATGCTCACTATGCTTTTTTAAAGTAGACCCATAGAATTTCAGCTTTAGGAGGGTTCATAATAGAAGATGAATTCAACCTGCTAATTTTTTCAATGGAAATCTAAGACTTAGACATGCTAAGGACTTCTTGCTCTGATGAAGGACAGGAAATCAAAGAATAGAGTGATGCGTTTCTTCTCTAGATGTTGTAACCTCGTTTGCTATGACTGAAATGAAAATAGCACCTTTTTTGACAAGCAAAGAAATTGAGTGCTTTTACATAACTCTTTGAAGTCAGACACAAGTTTACACATTGTTGTCATCTTTTCTCTTCCCACTTGGGTATTTGGAGGAAGAGTGAAATAATAGATACAGAAAATACATTATTTTTAAGGTACTCTCTTTTGCAATGGCAATATGGTAATATTGTTATTTATTCTTAAAATATATTGCATGTAAGCGATTCTCCTAATGGAATATCGTCAGGTATAATTCTTTCGAAGTACTGTATTAAAATGAAATAATTACTTGATTTATAAAATGTTTTACATTAAATAAAACCACTTTGCCTTTATATTATACAGGTAGAAAGATGACTGAGTCTGACTTTAAATAGCTTTTACCTTTGAGTCTGGCTTTATATACCTGGTATCTGACTTGCCTGATGAGAGAATTTCTGCATTGCAAATGTCATCACTATTTCGTCCTGATTCATACATATTCTTTACTTCCATAAAATCCAGGAAGATTTTGCACACAGCCCATGAAGGTTTCCTCAGGGCCATCAAGATTTTCCTTTAGGCCCACAGAGAATGACACAGTAGATGATGAAACTGCTAGTTGGCTGCAATCATTTTGACTAAAGAAATTAAAATGATTCTCTTTTTTAAAAAAAACCTTTGGACTGTTTCAATAGGACAAAACATGGAATAAAAAAGAGAAGAATTTATTCCAAACTCATGGAGAAGATGGTAATTTAATTTACATTCAGCCAAAATAAAAGCAACTCAGTAAGTCATTTGTGAACTTTTCTCCTATCCTCCACAAAATATGGTTCCCCAAACCCCTTTCATATTTCCCTAAAGATAAATTACCTACCGAATTCTGTATTTATGAATAGCAGGTGTTAAAATGCAATCATAATTATCAAGAAATGAAATGAAATTTCTATCAGTCTGTGTGCTGTAACTATTTTTATATGCATTCCTCACACAAGATTGAAAATACAACCAGGCGTGGTGGCGCACTGCTGTGATTCCAGTACTCAGGCGGGCTCGAGCCTGAAAGTGAAGGCCTCCCAGGACACTGCTCTACATCCCTGAACAGTGATTCCTTTGTCTTACAATGAAGACAGAAGCAAAATCTGTGACAGTGTGTAAGATGGAACCAGTCATATACGATCACATATTCTTTCTCTGATTATGTCAGTAGAGAGGTATTAAACGTAGTTATCGCCAAACACCAGAATTTGGATCAAACAGGTCTAAGATGCAGACAATCATTTATTCTTAAAGATATTCACTGCAATATTGTCTGTTATAAAAAAAATGAAATAATGGAAACCAACTGAATAGCCTAAAAGAAAAAAATAATTAAATAATTTTGCTATGATTATGATGTGGAAAAACTTTTGGTAAATAAAATATTTTAATAGCTTTTTGGTGATTAAATATATGCTCAGGCCGAGTGTGGTGATATATTCTGTAATCTCAGGATTCTGGGAGCTTAAACCAGAAGGAGGAAAGTTTGATCCCAACTTCATGCAATTTAGTGCCTCAGCAAGAACCTGTTTTAAAACACAAAAGACAAAAAAGGGCTGGGGAATCTAACTTGGTGAAAAACCAAGCATTCATTCCCCAGGAATGGACAAGGAAAAAAAAAAGAGAGAGCTCAAAGATTAGTAAACAAAAAGTAATAATAAAATAAGCAAAAGTAGAATTTTAAAATTCCAATTATGTTATTTATTCATCATCATCATCATCACTATTGCCATCACCATCTGTTGTTGAAAGAATATGAAGAAAAAAGTGAAAAAAAGTGGCAAGAAAAATATCAAAATATTAATACATCATTTTGAGTACAGGAATTATAAGACAGTCCTTGAGAATTATTAATATTTTGTGAAATGAGCTAACAAGTGATTTTTCTTTATGTCCATTTTCTTCTTGACTTAATTTTATTATGAATAATAATTAATCAAAATTCAAATATATATTTATATATAACAATTGCATATTTGAGACACAATGTTTGATATATATGTATATTATGTAAGTATGAAATTAAAGACATTATATAATATAAAAAATTAAGTGCCTTCTTTTGAGACAGGGATTCAATATGTAATTTAAGCAGGTCTTGAACTTACTATGTAGCCCTGGCTCGCCTTGAACTCACAGCCACCCTCCTGCCTCAGCTTCCTGAGTGCTAGGATTACAAGGTGTACACCACCATATCCAGCCAAATGTAGTTTAAAATCAGAATATGTGAGTAATGAAATATTAATTAAACAAATATAGTAGGAATTAAAAAGAATATAATGGTCCGAGTTTGTAATCTGAAACTTCTGGTAGGCTGAAGCAGGAGGCTCACAAGTCTGAGCCCAGTCCAGGCAATTTAGCAACTTAACAAGACTCTGTCTCAAAATAATTTAAAAAAAAATAAAATAAAAAGGGCTGGGTCATAGGTTAGTGTGAAGGCCCTGAGCTCAATCCTCAGTCACCTCCAGTCACCCCTGAACCCAGACAGTCAAAAAGAAAAGAATTCTAAGGCCTCTCTGATGCAATTTCATGAAGGAAAAGGAAATGGATGGATCTGACATAACAAGAGGTGAACGGGAATGTTCTAATACATGGAGGCGAAAATCTCACTTAGTGAGTATGAGCGTACAACACCTATGAAAACAACACCATTAAAATAACATGTTGAGTTTCCAGATGGTAAAAAACTGTATGAAACTACCCTCCACCTCAGGTGTCATAAGACAAATGCAAACTGAAACAGCTCTTAGGATGGCAAACCATGAAATGCTGGCCATAAAAGGTTAAAATGTGGGCAACAGCAACCATCATTTATTTCTGATGGGGCTGGAAAACAGTTTGGCAGTGTCTTACAAAACTAAGCATATTCCTATATTATGATTCATTAATCATACAACTTATTATTTATATAAAGGATTTACAAAGTGTGTTCACAAAAAAAAAAAAAAAATCCTGCACAGATCTTTATAAATGCCTATTCATCAGTGTTAAAATCTGAAATTAGCAGAGATGCCCTTCGGTAGTTGAATAGACAGAATGTGGTGCATTCCGTAAATAGAATATTATTCAATCTTAAAAAGAAATGAACTATCATGCCATAAAATGACATAATGACATAGAGGGGATTTAAGCCTACTTCCTAGGTAAAAGTAATCATTCAGAAAAGTCTACATACTGTGTGATTTTTACTACATGACATTCAAGGAAAGTCAAAACTACAAAAACAGTAAACAAACAAACAAAAAACAAACAAACAGAGTTGCTAGATGCTAATAAGGAGGTATGAATAAGCAGAACACAAAAGATTTTATTAGATACTGACAATGCTTCGCATGATACTATAGTGATGGTTGAATTTGATGCATATTTGTAGAAACTATACAATGCCCAATTCCAAGAGTGAACAATAATGTGAAATTGTGCACTTTGTGTAAAAATGTAGATTCATCAATTACAATAAGTAAGTCACTCAAGTAGGGGATATTAATAACAGAGAAGAAGACTGGAGAGCTGCTTGCCTAGCATGCTTAAGGCCTTAAGCACACCCAGCAGCACAAAACAAACAAATAATAGCAGGGAGATTATGCCTATGTGAGAGCAGCAGTACACAGGAAATTTCAGTGTCTCCCACTTGACTATTTGTGAGTCCAAAACTGCTTCCAAAAAGTCATTAAAATTATGTTTGATTTCTAGAATGTTTACTTTTTCATTCAAATTCACATTGAATTTATCTCACTAGGAAAATACCTTTGATTTAAATATTTACCCATTAAAATAAACACTTTTGGTGGAAATATTGCTATAAAACTTTTTCAAATGAAATTTAGTTGTACTTGATTTGTTGCTGCAGTGAAAGGTAACCACATAATAATTACTTGGTGGTTGCCAAAGCGCACTCTTCGTAACACTGGTTAGCAAACATCCTAAAGATGAACATATTCAAGAAAAAACATTCTGCTCTATGTTCGTGAGTTTAAAGAATATATTCCAGTGGTCAAAAGTCTCAACTTCCTTGGCATAGAAAAACTTCAAAACTCTTAACTAGGTGCTGGAACAAACCAGTAGCCTATTTAGTTTTTGCTAAAGAAATAAATTCATTTCATTTCTGCCTTCTGGGTGTTTTTCAAGCTAATCACTGTAATCACTGTACCCACAGTTATTCCCATTTCATTATTCTTGTAAAGTAAGAGTGCTTACTTCTATCTGGCAATACTGGACACCCAAAGGCAGAGGAGGAAAGATTTTTGGGTTTTTGTTTGTTTGTTTGTTTGTTTTTGTAGGAAAGGTTTATTTAGCTCACAGTTTGTAGAAGTTTCAGTCCATAATTGGCTGGCTTGCAGGCAGGGGTTGGGGGGCATGGCAGACACGCAGAAGGCAGCTAAGTAAGCAAGGGACTTTAGCAGATTCTTTCTGCCTTTTATATCTTATCCAGGCTGCCAGGATGAGGCCAAACCAATCAGTGAAGTGATTTACTAATCACACACCCTTAAACCCACCGTTGCACACTCTAGATTCAGCCAACTCTGAAAAAGCCCCACCTGTGACCACACGAAGTTTTGAGGGACATCCAGGCACAAACCATAACATTCTGCCCCAGCCCGCCCCCCCCAAACTCATGCACATCCCTTTATGCAAAAGGCATTTAGTCCATCTCTAAGAGTTGCCAAAGTCTTAGCAGTTTCAGCACTGCTGAAAAATCCAAGTCCCAAGTCTCCTCTGAGATTTAAGGCAAACAAGGTTTCTTAGCTGTAAGCCCTTGTACAATCGAAGAGAAAGTTAAACATTTCCAAAATACAATGGCACCAGATAAACGCTGTCATTCCAAAAGGTACAAATAGGGGGATACAAAGGAATGGGACCAAAGCAAAAGTCTGTCTTAGTTACTTTTCTCATTGCTGAGACACTGGCCTAGCATAACCATGAGCCTACCAAGGTCCCCATGTTTTTATGCATTTATTTATTTTTCTTAACCACACCTGAACTTTAAATCAAAGTTTACCTTAAATCAGTGACCTGCTTTAATCTTCAATTTTACTATTTAACTGAAAGAACTCACTTACCCACAAACTATCAGTTAGTTAAATCATTTAAAAAATAAAACATCCAAACACTTCTACCATTTGTCGAACATTGACAGTATGTCCAACACAGGACAATGTACACGTCACCCTCTGAGGGAAACAGGTGGTGGACTTTTAAGATAGATGAGGAGGGTTTGGGGATTTAGCTCAGTGGTAGAGCTCTTACCAAGCAAGCTCAAGGCCCTGAGTTCCATCCCCATCGCCTCCCCCCCAAAAAAGGGACAAATAAAGACACTGAGACTCAGTAAAGTTAATATTTGACAAAGGTCAATGAGACAGAGACAACACTTTGTTCCTGAAATCTGAATTTGCCTAACAAGAGACCAAGCTTTTAAGCTATTTGTTATAGCAAAAGCATGTTGGAAAACTAAAAGTCACAGGTAAAAACGACACACAGACTGAAAGACTGAAGAAACGGTATGGACTGTGACTATGCTGAGTGGTTAAAATTTAGTCAATTAAATAAGACATATTGAGAACGGGATCTAAAATATAAAATTGTAAGATCCATACATATAATTTCCAAATGTGTTACTGATTACTTAATAACAGACATTATAAACGAGTGCATTTTATATCTACTCTACATCATCCAAACACTTCAGTGTGTGGAAAATGCCACCAGACAAGGAGACGGACTCAGCAGAACGGTAAGATCCTACTTAGCTTTTAAATGGGTCACGTTAGTGTGAACAAGTAATTCAAGCACCGAAAGATCCCGGCTCAGCAGTTTTATTTTTGTTTTTAGATAGTACCAAATTAAGTTGAATAGCTAGAATCTCAGAGGATAATATTAAAATTAGACTTCAAAGTGACTTTTATCTTTAAATATTATCAAAAATAGATAGCATAAAGTTTCATTTAATGTGAAGCAGATGGACAAATGAAGAAATATTGAAGAAAACAAAGTTAAAGGTTGATATATAATTTGGGCAGTAAATAGCCCTCATGGGAGGGTAAACTTTAAAGTGCAAGTGGGATTATGAAGCAATAAATTTTTCACAACTATACTTCCACTGTATATAACAATTTCTAAAACATAATAGGCTCTTAATAAGCATTTGTTGAATGGATGACTGAATAAATAGATGCACCATTGTATTGAGTTTTTAAAAAGAAATGGCTTCGAAATAAGATTTTAATACTAGTTTTAGTGGTGTGTATTAATGGTATATATTTAGAATTTAGATTTCAAACTAAAATAATAAAACTCTAAAGGATAACAAATTACTCATTTAAGAAATTGACATCTAATTAAAAATTAAGTCAATTACGCACTAATTTTAGCTGATAAAACAACAGAATTAGTGAACATCTTTAAAAATAGAAACATTCACAATATAATATTTACTGGAAGCTTCATCTTTATAATGAAAACAATGAGAGGATATATGCTTAAATTGAAGAAGATGCTAGGAAATCTTCACAACTGTGATCAAGATAAAATTTAGCATAGCATAAATTTTCTAAAACTAATAAATTAATACACAATATCATTTATTAAAAAAAAAAGTTACCAATTGCCTACAGGTACCAGGATCTGTGACAGGCACTGGAATAAAATAAAATGGCTAAGAGATGTAATCTGGCCCCATAGATCCAAAAGAATAGGTTTGACCTCAATGGAAGAATGAATTAGATGCCCTTGAAGTTGTAATTTCTGAGTGCTGTGATGTATGCATCATTTGGCATTGCTGGTATGATTCTAAGCATCATTTCCTGTAGAAGTTCTCTTTTGATTCATCAGAACAATGTAACTCACAGAGAAATAGTTAAACTCCTAGCTCTAAAGCACTGTTCAAAAAGAAAACTGATTGCTAGTCTGGCCATATTTCTACATAACCTATAATTGGAAAAAACAATTCCATTCTCTGGGTCTGTGGGGCAATATGCAAATCAGAATTCATCTTCACAATGGAGTTTTGTGATTTCTCTCAGCAAAACCTATCTTTATTTGCTAGCTCCTTACATGACAGAAGGTTCACTAACCACCACTTCTCCAGTTCTCTGGCAAAGAAGCAAGAGATTGCTTTCCAGGCGGGTAGTCACAAATAAGCAATTTCAGGAATCCTTTAATGAGGCAATCCATAATGGTTTTTCTAACTGAGTTTCTTCTCCAACCACAGGGGGAAAAAGTAATTCTAGCAGCCAATGTGAACAGGAACACACACACACACACACACACAAACACACACACACATCTATAACTACTAGCTAATGTCTGCACATCACCCATATTTCTTAATATAGCATCCTA
>PVJO010031182.1:0-14612 GCA_004026905.1 Hystrix cristata
TATGGCCATTTTCACAATATTGGTTCTTCCTACCCAAGAACAAGGGATATTCTTCCATTTTCTAATGTCATTGATCTCCATTTTCAAAGTACTGTGGTTTTCAATGTATAGATCTTTTACTTCCCTTGTTAGATTGACTCCTAGGTACTTCATTTTTTTGGATGCTGTTGTGAAAGGTGTTGTTTCCCTAATTTCTCTCTCAGGGAGTCTGTTATTTCTGTATAGGAATGCTTCTGATTTTTTTTCTTTTCTTTTCTTTTTTTTTTTGGTGCTGGGGATGGAACTCAGGACCTTGTGCTTGCTCTGCAAGCGCTCTACTATTTGAGCTAAATCCCCAGCCCCTGCTATTGATTTTTGATTGTTGACTTTCTACTCAGCTATGCTGATGAATTTGGTTATTAAATCTAGAAGCCTTTTGGTGAGGTTTTTGGGGTCTTCTATGTAGAGTATCATGTCATCTGCAAATAATGATAATTTAACTTCTGCCTTTCCTATCCTTACTCCTTTTCTTTCTTTCTCTTGTCTAATTGCTCTGGCTAATGTTTCCAGAATCCTGTGTATTGAATAAGAATGGTGATAGTGGACATCCTTGTCTTGTTCTGGATTTTAAAGTGAAAGCTTCCAGTTTTTGACCATTTAATATGATGTTTTCTGTTGGTTGATCATAGATGGCTTTTATCAGATTGAGATAAAGACCATCTATTCCAGTCTTCTGCAGGATTTTTTTTTACCATGAATGGGTATTGGACTTTGTCGAATGCTCTTTCTACGTCTATTGAGATGATCATATGGTTTTTGTTCTTGGCTCTGTTAATACAGTGTACCACATTTATTGATTTGCATATGTTGAACCATCCCTGGGATGAATCCTAGTTGGTAATAGAGAATAATCTTGATCATTATTTGTATTGTTTGTCAATATCTTATTGAGGTTTTTTGTATCTGTGTTCATTAATGAGATGGGCCTGTACTTGTCTTTTTTGTTGGGTCCCTGTCTGGTTTTGGTATCAAGGTAATCCTTGCTTTGATCAGTGAAATTTGGAAGTATAATGCTTTCCTTTCAATTTGATTAAAGAGTTTGAGAAGTAGTGGCATTAGATCTTCTTTAAGTTTCTTGTAGAATTCAGCAGGGAATCCATCAGGACCTGGGCTTTTCTTTGTTGGTAGGTTTTTAATTGCTTCTTCAATTTCAGTGGCCGATACTGGGTTATTTAGAGTTTTATATCTTCTTGATTCAGTTTTGGTAATTCATATGTATCTAGGAATCTGTCTGTTTCTTCTGTGTTTTCAATCTTACTAGAATAAAGGTTCTCAAAGTAGGCACTGATAATCTGGATTTCTGTAGGGTCTGTTGTGATTTCACCCTTTTCATTCCTAATTGCATGGATTTGAATCTTTTCTTTCCTTTTTTTTTGATAAGGTTGGCTAAGGGTTTGTCAATTTTAATTTTTCAAAGAACCAACTCTTTGATTCATTGATTGTATTGTTTTCTTTGTTTCAGTTGCATTGATTTTTGACTCTGATCTTTATAATGTTCTCCCTGGTATGAGCTTTAGACTCGACTTGCTCTTCTTTTTTAGAAGCTTGAGGTTCAACATTAGGTTGGTTATTTGAGCTTGCTTTGTTTTTCTGATACGGGAGTTCAATGCTATAAATTTCCCTTGTAGGACTGCTTTCATTGTGTCCCATAAATTTTGGTAAGTTGTATTGGAATTATGATTCAGTTGTAAAAAGTGTCTAATTTCTTTTTAATTTCATCTGTGACCCATGGATTGTTCAGGAGTGTCCTATTTAATTTCCACGTGTTTATGAAGTTTTTTTGGTTCCTTTTGGCAGTTATTTCCAATTTCAATGCACTATGGTCTGATAATATGCATGAGACAGTTTCGATTCTTTTGCATTTACTTGAGCATGCTCTATGAGCTAGCATGTGGTCTGTTTTAGAGAAAGTCCCATGTGCGGCTGAGAAGAATGTGTATCCTGATGTTATGGGGTGGAATACTCTGTATACATCTACTACTAAGTCCATTTCCCTGTTGATGTTTTGTCTAGTTGATACCTGTTTGTGACAATGGGTATTGAAGTTTCTCATTACAATCATATTTGTGTTTATTTTGTTTTTCGTGTCTGCTATTATTTATTGTATATAGTTAGGCATGGTGGTATTTGGGGCATATATGTTTATGATTGTTGTGCTTGCTTCGGCAGCACATACACTAAAATTTATGATTGTTGTCTCTTCTTCTTGGATTGTTCCCTTTATAAGGGTATAGTGACTTTCTTTGTCTCTCTTTATCAGTCTTTGCTTGAAGTCCACTCTGTCTACAGATAGAATAGCTATCCCTGCTTTTTTCTGGGTTCCTGTCATATGAGGTGTTGTTTTCCATCCTTTGACTTTCAGTTTATGAATTTCTTTTTGAATTAAATGTGTTTCTTGTATGGACGATATTGTTGGTTTTCGCTTCTTGAGCCATTCTGCCAGACTGCTTCTTTTGATTGGTGAATTGAGACCATTTACTTTGATGGTTATAACTGATACATGTTCACTTATCCTTGTCATGTTACCTTCTTCTTGTTGGTTCCCAGTTTTCCCCCTGTGTTTAATTACTTGCCTTGCCTGATGGATTCATTCTGTTGTGGTTCCTGGAGTTGTAGTCCTCATTTTCTCTTTCTAGAATGTTCTTCAGAATATTTTGGAGTGCTGGTTTGGTGGTCATGAATCTCTTCTGGTGTTCTTTGTCATGGAGGTATCTTACTTCTCCATCAATTTTGGAAGATAGTTTTGCAGGGTACATCAATCTGGGCTGAAGCCTGTTTTCTTTTAGGGCTTGAACTACTTTACTTCAAGCTCTCCTTGACTTGAAGGTTTGTGTTGAGAAGTCTCCCCTGATTCTGATGGGCTTTCTTTTATAATTTATTTGTTTCTTTTTCTAACAGGTTTTAATATTCTGTTCTTGTGTTAAACTTCTGGAATCTTAGCTATCATATGCCTTGGGGTAGACTTTTGTTGATTGTGGCTAATTGACGTTTTGTATGTCTCACTTATCTGTATGGCAAGTTCTTTTTCCATATTTGGGAAATTTTCTGCCATTACTTCTGTGAACAGGTTTTTTTATGTCGTTTAAACTATCTCCTGCTTTTTCATTGATTCTGATCAGTCTTAGGTTATTCTTTGTGTTATGTAGCAGCTGTTGGATCGAGTTTTCATGGTTCCTTACCATTTTGAAGAACTGTTTCTTTTCTTGATTGATAACTGCAGTCTTGTTGTCTACAGCTGAAATTCTGTTTTCACATTGTTTCATTCTACTGCCTATACTTCCAATGGAATTTTTAATCTCCCGGACATCTGTTTGAATCTGTTTCATGGATTCCATTTCTTTCCTATCTTGGGCATTTATGGTTTTCATCATTTTCCTAAACTCCTCTACTTTTTTTATCTGTATCTGCTCTAGAGTCAGTAATCATGTCTTTCATTCTGGAAATAACTTGTTTTGATTTTTTTCTACAGCCTCATTCATCTACTTTGTTACTTCCACTGTTACTGCTTCCAAGAGTCTGGGTGGGGGGGCTTTCAGATTGTTCCACTTTGTTATCCCCTGGGTTTGCTTCTGGTAAGCTGGAGATCTGGGGTTGCATCTTGTTTGTGTATTTTCTCATTTTCTTTTCTTTCTTTTTTCTTTTTTTTAATTCTTCAGTTGATGCTTATGAATTGCCTATGGTAGGTAGCTTTATTGTTAGTATGGAGAACCCTTTGGAAATGACTACTTCCTCAGAGATGTCTTCCATGTGTAGCTTGTGTTTGGGTTTTGAGTCTGCTGCAAGATCCTGCATCTTCAATTTATTGGGGATGAAAAATTGCTATTTGGTCAGCCCTTGGTTCTTTGACCGTGGCCTATAGTGTTGTTTATGATCCTCTGCCAGTCTCAGTCTTGTCATACAAGGAAGAACTGAGTAGAACAATTCTGTCACCTTGGCTAAAGTAGTACAGTCAGCAACAACAATAGCATCAAACAGCCAAAAAGTGACAAACTGTGGTAACTATCAATCTACCACCTTTAACCATGAACTAGTTTTTTGGTTATTTAACAGTATCCAAAATAAAGCAGAGACTTGTGTACAGTAAGTATGGCCTCAGTATGGTGATTTTACCGTCGGGAGAAAATCCAAAAGGGATTAGGAAGAAAAAATACAGAAATAGAAGAAGAGAAAGAGATGAAAAGCAAAGTAGGATGACAGGGGAAGATTATGCTCTTAGGGGAACTAGTAAAGAAAACAGGAGGAAAGGAGAAAAAGAAGAAATAAAGCCAGGGGTAGAACAAAACAATAACAACAAAAAACTAGAATTTTCCTTTCATATAAAAACAAGAAAAAGCAAAAAAAGGAGGGGGGGAGGGCCAAAAAAAGAAAAGGAAAAAAAACCCCACAATAACAACAGGGGAAAATAAAGTCTGGTTCTGTCTGTGCTGTCACTGCTATACAGAGCAGGCAGGTCTAGGTCCTTGTTGATTCATCCCAGCAGTTGATTTATGTCAGGTTAGTGGGTGTTCCCAGCTGGGTTTGATAACAAGGCTTCACCAGTTCCACTGAAGTTCAGCCTGGTCCCTGGTTGTGGGGTTGGAACCCAATTAGTTAAGCTAGAGACACTGTGTGTTTCCCACCAGCTTGGACCCAGTTCCCTGCCAGTTTGAACTTGGCTCCTTGCCCTCCTGCTGATTTGAATTTGACCTCTGTTCTACTTTGTCCCACCTTTTAGCGGCACCAGAAGCCACTGGCAGTTTGAGTTCTGAGCTCCACCCCCTTCCAAGATGGCGATTGGCTGATCACCCTCTCCTGGGGGACATCTGATCCCAGATAACTCACTAGTCACTGCAGTCTGCTGTGTCCGCTGCTCTGTTCCACTTGTGTGTGTTTCTGTGGAGGCTTTGGGGGTCACCAGTAGTCCTCGTGCATCTGCCTGCAGGCTCAAGCCGTGTCACCCATGCCAAGAGCTAGGGCTGTGAGCTGGGACATGAGCCAGGGCTGTGGGAGAAAGCACCATCTGTCTATCACCTCCTTCTTTTGCGCTGGTCTCTCCTTTTGCTTTTCCTGTGGGCTTCAGATCCCTTCTGGGTCTTGGGAACACACTTCCTTCCTTCTTCTCTTCCCTGAATTGCTGTATTCCAGTGTCTGGACAGCAAATCTCGGAGAGGCTCTTTCTTGTGCTGCTCACCGCTCTGCCGTCTTCCTGGAAGTCCGAGGAGAATAATAGGATTTAGTTTGCTATGAGAATTTAATTAGGTGTCTTGTATCAGGTAAATAATACTTGGCATGTGATAAAGTCCTCAATAAATGTTAGTGTATTGTATACAAACACAGGATATGAAAAGTGTATTGCTTTTCAGACTCTGGTAATAGATCAGTTCTTTCTTTCCCCTTAGTCTGTCATGATCTAATACTGTTGTGTAAGTACAATAAAATGAATTACTAGATTTAAAAATCACAATGATAAAGGTAGATCTGTAAATTCTCTTTTTATTATATTCAAAAACTTGTTCTTTTAAGTCATTACAATATTTTCTAAATTCTTACTCCTAATTTCTCTTATTGTAGACCTGTAATAGTTTGTAGCCTGGTACTGATTTGTGGGCTGTGGTTTGAGTTCCACTGCCTTAGTGTATGTGGAGAGTCTTATAGAAGGTAGACTGTATGTGTACTAACATGTAGTTGGGGGAAGAAGCAGAACTATTCCTTAACATATAGTAAATAGCCAGCATCTGAGACCTTAGGAATACCTCCCTTACATGTTGTCATTCTGTTGCTTCTCTGGTGATAACATTGTTTTCCTTTCCTTTCCTTTCCTTTCCTTTCCTTTCCTTTGTGTTGCGCAGTTCTCTCCTCATTCCTCTTCAGTTTAGAAATAAGAAGACACTACTTGCTGAAGGCCAGATGAACATGGATTATCTTGGACAAATCATTTCTGCTACGTACATGGGAGAAGAGTGCTGAGTACTGCTGGCTTGTGCTGTGAGGTGCAGGATTGTGGCCAGAATAATGTTAGGGCTGACTAAAACGCAGCTTTATACTAGACTACGTGGTTGTAGTCAAAGGAGAAACCATAGACACAGGAGTGTGGCCTTAGTCTTTTCCTTCTATGTAAAGGCTGTGACAGACCATGAATCTGTGGTACAGAATTACAAATAGCAGGTCCTAGAAATAGCCGTGGTAGAAAGTCCACAAAATGCTCCATGTGGCCAGGGTTGGGTAGTCTTTTCTGAGTATTGTAGGAGAAAAACCAAGCATTATCAGATTTTATCCTCAGAGGAATTACAACTTTCAGTTAAAAAGCACAGACATCATGTTAAGATGTCTTAATTCTTACCACACAGATTGAGCTCTATTCTCTAAACAAAGCTTAGCAAGAGGTGAAGCAGTTTCTCCAGGGCCTTACAGTTTGTGACTGGCTGAAACTGATTTTGAACGTAGACTTGCCAAATTCTTAAGTGGATTTCTTTTTTTTTTTCCACCTCAAAAAAGAAATCACAAGTAGTTTTTTTGGAACCAGTTGAGAGTAAATTGCCAGCAAGATGCTCCATCACTCCCCAAAACTTTTGATTTGTATTTGCGATAAGAGTATTTTTCCGTATAACTAAAACACAGTAATCAAGGGAAACAAAGTGATGTTGAAACATTGCTACCATCTAATTGTCAGAACCCCAGTCAAGTTTGCCAGATATCCCAATAATGTCTTTTATGGACTGTGACTCCAAAATGTTTATTCCCTTCTGGATCTGTTCTCTAGTCTTTTCTTGATTTTTATGAACTTGATGCTTTTTGGAGATTACAAGCCTCTTACTTTGTAGAATTTTCCTTGATTTGGTTTTATCTGATATTTCCTCATATTGCTTCTTGGCCTTTTGGCTAAGATCAAGTGTGATATTTCCTCATGATTCAAGTTTTCTACTTTTGGAGGACTGTTGTAATTAATGATGTTCTTACTGTGCCTTATATCATGACGGATGATTTCATTTTGATCAATTATTAATGATGGCCACATTGACCATATTTTTAAGGTGGTATATACTGTATTGGTCATTCTTCATTTCTGTACAGATATTGTTCTCACTTTTGTAATTTATAAAATGTTTTGTAGGAAAATGCTTTAAAACTATGTAAATATTCCATCTCTGTGATACTTCATTTTTCATTCATTCAGTTATTATATTGATGTCTACTGCATAGACTCATGGTTTCCTGTTGTATTCAGTGGATTATGCTCTTACTAGTGTTACTTGTTTTGATGTTCAGTTATCTCAGATTTGGCCAGTGGGTCTTTTGGGCCAGTTTTTGGATCTATTTGACATTCCCGTCACTCTTTTGATATCTGCTTGCTTTCTGGCTCAAGAAGATGTTCTAGGCTCATCTTGTAGTTTCCTTTTTGCAGTCCTGGATGATCCATCATTTTTCCCTTCCAAGGAACCTTAGCTCTTTTTTAGTGTGAAATAGTATTTAGGAGCCACGATCTGATTACAGTGTTCATTGCTGTTGAAATGTTGCTGCTCCTAGACCTTCTTCAGTGGCTACATTTACATCTACAAATGTATTTTCCTATGTTTAAGGGTACTGTACCTTTATTTTCACCCCAATACCATTAGATTAATTCCAATTTTCTACCTTTTTTAAAGTGTCTTTCTCTTACAGTGAGAAACTTGGCTTCCATTGTTCTTAATACTTTTGCTAAATGATCAACACGCCCCCCAGTAACTGTTCTCTCGTCTCCATAGCTACCTCCTCCCCTGCCTAGCTGCTCTGTTTTTCTTTCTTAGGCTCTGACTCCCCATTTAGACTCTTGTCTTCCTTTCAGGGTAGGCATTTTCCTCCCCCTACATGAGCTCTAAAGTGAATTTTCTTAATGACTTTATTAAACTAATGTAATCCTCTTATATTTGTTTTCGCTACTATATAAACTGCAGCATTAAGAATTCTCTAAAATGATTGTCCTGCTGGTAGGAAAATGCTAACTACAATTTCTTAGTGGGAGGAATTGAACATTAGAACTGAAAAATAGCATTTCCTGGGTTCAGTCTGGGTCAAAAATTTGTATTCTGCAAATGATCACAGAACTAGAATTGTTCCTTTGACAAGAAATTGGGACTTAATGGACTGTCTCTAAAAGTCTCATTAGTGATACACAGATGTGGAATGAGGTATGATCCTGGGTAGACAAGAAAGATTAGAAAGAATGTGGAGAAGAAGAATTTCCATGGAAAGCACTAATTGGGCTAGGTCTGACCATTGGTAAGATGTTATGTATTCAAAGCCAAGCAGCATGGAGAGTCAAGTTGGGGCATTTTCGATGAAGGGACTCCTCCCTCTTTGTAAAGGTGGAAAAAGTAGACTATGCATTAGGGGATCAGTGAGTAGAAGACCTGAAAGTGGGTGTTGGTGTGGGGTTGGGGTAGCTATTACATTTGGTGCGTGCTGCTCCATGAGGAAAATAAGCCAGAAGGAGTACTAGCAGTTACTAAGAGTGAGGCTGTAAATCTCTTCACTGTGAGAACTGGGACAGTGAGAAGACAGGATGTCTCACTGCCCTAGACCACACTCATTGCCAAGATCAAATCCTCTCTCATGTTTTCTCATCAGATCGAATTGATAAGAAAATTTATTTTAACCTTTTGTTTTTGAAACACCCTGAAGTACATCTAGTAATTTGGTGATATGAAATCCTACCCCTAAAATGCTTGAAGGTAAAATTCAATAAAAGGAATAATGTAGGTTATTCAGAATTTTTTTTGGTGCTAGAGAAAGCTGTACTTGTGAATCAAATATGTGGTGGTAGTCAGAGTAAATGAGTTACTTAATTAGAAGAATTTAAGATATTGGGAATGAAGGGTGGGCAGTGGTATAATAATTATTGAAATTTGTTCCGATTAATTTATAATCTTTTTCTGTCTGTCCAGTATCTTAATTCAGTCATTCAGAAGTTAACTTTCTCTGTATCTGAAGGAAACTATACACTGATGGAAATCCTGTTTAGTAAAGTTATATCAGTAGTTATATCAGTTAAACAGTAGAATCTCTTTGTAGTTATTGAATTAACATAGTGTTATTAAAGTCAGAAATTAAAGGGCTTGTAATGACGTAACAATTTCCGCAAGAAAAGAGCACATAGGTTAGGGATCAGAAATGTTTTGTATTTTCTGTCTGGGCGTATAGCTCAGTAGCAGAGTACTTGTCTAGCATGCATGAGTACCTGGGTTCGATAAAACCAGATTTTCCATGATAAGAAAATGTGAACAGTTGGTAAATGTTACTTGGTAGTTCCTTGATTTAGTCTTAAAGTTTTTGAAAGTTTTAAATTATGTAAACATTAAAAGTCACAAAAGAGTTTTGCTTCCAAAATGTAGTATTTTGAGGCCAGAGGAGCCCATTCCAGTTCCTGAGTACTGACAGAGTTTGGTGGTTTTATGGCCAGAATTATATGATGCCCTAATACTAAGAATCAAGACCTAGTAGGACAGAGGGCTTGACTGGAGTTTCAGAATAGGAAATAGCAGGTTTGGAATAAAGTTAGAATGGAAGTGCTCTCAGCCATTAAGTAGACCTTGGTCTAGGACTCTTACTTGTTTCTCCTGAGTCTTTCTATGAGGATCTACATTGAAAATTTGGACTGATGATGTGCTTTTTCTTTTTGACATTATATGTATGTTTGTTCTCAGAGATCTGAGTGATGCCATCACATATGAGGGGTATCTTTTAGTTTTCATTTGAGTCTAACTTTTAATCTCCGTTCATTACGGTATCAAGTACTTTGACCAAAGTGCTTTTGGACTTCTTGTTATCCTTGACCTCATAAGCTAGGCTTTGGGTTAAATGATTTTTCCTAGACCATCTGATCCTGCACACCTTACTGTAATGAATGCATAGCTCTCTTATTGTATACAC
The DNA here is from genome assembly GCA_004026905.1 of Hystrix cristata. Classification (NCBI taxonomy): domain Eukaryota; kingdom Metazoa; phylum Chordata; class Mammalia; order Rodentia; family Hystricidae; genus Hystrix; species Hystrix cristata. The sequence continues at coordinate 9,925 of PVJO010031182.1, forward strand.
TCATGTGCATATTGTAGATGAGTGAAATGCTGTTGTGTATATCTCTGCAAAAAGAATGAGTCTTGGCTTGGACAGCGTTTCACTAGTTGAGATTAAATTTTTGATTTTGACTGCCTTCTGAGTAGCATGACGCACACATTCTAAGTTTGTTGTTGATGGCTGGATGAAGTTTTCAAGCATACATTCTTGTGTTTCCAGATTCTTCTAAAATGATCACATCTCTTAATTCAGTCAGCAGTTAGCAGTCTCATACCTCTAAGATTTACTTTTTTATCCCCCCCCCCCATGCTTTCCTTCTTTGCATTATTTCCCCTCTGGCTTCATAGTAGCAACAAGGCCTTCATAATTTATATCAAATTTGTCTAGCTTTTCCTTATTAAATAGTTGCTTTTCAAAGTGATTTTTGGGTGCATATGAAGGGAAGACAAAAAATAGAAGACCAAAGGGAGTTGTGTGCATTTAATTTTTTTCCCTGCTTCCTTTGAACTCATCTTCTTTCCTACTTCTAACCTGTTAGCAATTTTCTAGGTTTGGTAAGATCCAGGTGTTTCACCTCACTAGCCATAGTACCCTTTTTAATAATGACTGAAGTACCAGCTGCTCCTCTAGCTGCACACACAGGACCCACATAAAGGTGAGTTTAGCACTTAAACCCTGCTCTACAAACTTTAATTCATCAAACCAGTCTCTGTTTTGTTAGTCATTCAACATCTGTCTTTGCCTCTGTGGGCCCTCAAATAATTGATGATTGTTCTGTTAATGAAAATATATCCCCAGATGTCTGATATACATTAAATGTGGTGTTAGAATAAAAGATGTGACTGCTTAATGTTTTGGGGCACTTGCAGGTATGTGGAATTGTGAGAATGTTCATTTTGAGACTCTCTGTCGAACTCCCAAGTATGATTTGAAACTTTAAGGGATAATTCTTAGAGTTGTGATAGGTTTTATTTTATTTGAATGGAATTATGTGATTAGCACATTGTTTGTTGTCCTTTCTTCTCTGTAAGTTTTTTGCCCTTATTAATTATGACATTGAGGCAAGATTTTATTTGGCAGAAGGTACTTAAGTAAAAGAAACAGGTGGGTAATGCATAATATTCATCTTCACCATTCCTAATAATCTTGTATTCCAGTATATTTGTTAATTGGTCAACTTTAGTGACAACTTCTGTGAAGCCAGTAATGGATAGCTTCAGTGAAGATTGCTCTTAACTGAAAACGAACCTGAATTATTCACACAATTTACCGACATTTATATTCATTAATAAAGTGATAGTTTGGTTTGCAAAAAGTTTTTGCTTAGTTTTATTGCCCTTGAGCTCTTTGTCAGAATCATCAGATTTTGCAGGTATGTGGAATTGTGAGAATTATATCCGTAGCTTTTAATTGTTTGCTTTTTCCTAGTTCCTGATTTTCTAATTTGGCAAAACTCTCATGATTTTCTTCTCTTTCAGTCTTGGATTGTTCCAAAGGGAGCAGAGCGACTTGTGAATACAATAGTTTATTGATGACACATTGCAAATAAATAACAAAGTTTTCTGTGATTATGGAAATGTTCTCTATCTGTGCTGTTGACTCTTATAGCCAGCAGCCACATGTGGTTATTGAGCACTTCAGATATGACTAGTGTGACTGAGGAACTGGACTTTTTTGTTTTACTTCATTTTGATTAATTTCAGCAGCCAAATATGACTGTTGCTTTCTGTATTAGCACAACTCTGGAGCATTACGCCAAGTACGTAAACTAGAGCTTCAGAAAGTGATCTCTATACTTTTTAGAGCCAGAAATGCTGTTCATCACTATTTTTCCATGTAAGAAAGATTCTCTCCCACTCTTCCCTAGTTTTCCACCTGGAAAAATTCTGAAATGTTCTTTCTCATCTACTTAGAAAGCTTTTACTCTGTCCTTAGATGAGTAATACAGCAGCTGGTATATTGTGTTGCAGGTTACCCTAGTCATCTCAGAGATAATTTAGTGATCTGAGATGTAATTGTCTACCATATTCAGGAAAATAAATCTTTACCTAAAATTGATGAACTTGAAAATAGCAGTTTTTGCATTTTTACAACAAATGATTGTTCTTTTGGCTATACCTTTACTTTTGTTACTTACTTTCTCTGAAAAGTTAAGGGCCTGCAGGTATTTTTTGCTTTAGGAAAATTTCACATGTGGGCGAGTTTGGAAATAAATGTTCACATTACAGCGTTTTTACAAAAATAATTAACAACGGTGCTCTTAATTTTCAGGACAGTCTTTTCAGTCTTCTCTAGCACCTTTAGAGTTTTTCCTTATCCTCAAGTTATTCAAGTTGTCCAAACTGTGTTAATCAAGGGGAAAATAGGTTCATATATCAAAAACAAAAACCTTAACTTTTAAAAAAATCACATTTTAGGGTGAAATGAGGCATACTTGCCGGAGGAAACTGGCCAGTTACTGTGAACTGGTAAAGTTCTTCTGCACATTTCCACCTACCTCATTATAAGCAGCCTAGTCGCATTCCATGCACTGTCACCACAGGAGCTGTATCATTCAAGTTCATTTTGTGCATCAGAAAAGTGGTCCTTAGCAGGGGCTATAAATCCAAAGCTAATTTGTCCTTTTCATAAATAGGTTCTCACCTACAGCAACCTTAGTTTCTCTATATTGTGTAAGCCAGAATACTCCACTGCTGATAAACAGCCTTGTAGGAAGATTAACTTTATGGAGGGACTTGGTAAACATTTCATTAGCTATTAAAAAAAAAAAAACCTGAAGAAAAATTCAGAGGACAGTATTTCCCATCAGTAAGGAGGCAGTGATGTAAATGCTAAAGAAAAAAAAAAGTTTTTTTAATGAATGGAGGCAGGATAGTTATTTGAGTTAGCTTATGTGACTTATATTTGAGATGTAGTTTTTGTACATTTCAGAAAACTTTAATGAGTTATATTTGACATATTCATGTGTCTTTGAAACCATTGCAGTTAAGTTGGTGAGCATAGAATCATTATCTATACATTTTCTCTTGGCTCTTTATAATCTCTCCCTGCCACCCCAGCTTCATCTTCATCTTCATCTCTGATAACCACTGATCTGCTTTCTTTCTCTATAAATTATGTTTTCTTTTTCTATGCATGCTGTACATTTTTATATTAATAAAACTGTAAGTATATACTCTTTTGGGGGAGTGCCTTCTGTCACTTAGCATAATTATTTTGACATAGATTCATATTTTTTGCTTACAAGAAAAGTTCATTCTTTCTTTTTGCTAAGTACTAGTTGGCTGTGGTTTAGATATGGTTTGAATGCGTTCCCCAAAGTTCATGTGCAGGAGGCTTGATAGAATCTTTAGGAACTGGGGCCTTCTGAGAGGTCACCAGCTTTGGAAGGTGTGATGGGGGTTTGGAAGAATAGATTAGTTCCCACAAAAATGGATTCTGAATCTTTTGCCTTTTCTGTATCTTATTGATTTGATCATACGTTTTTTTCTTAGTTTGTTGATATAGTAAGTTACACTGATCTGTTCTCAAATTTTAAACCAGTCTTGCATTTTTGGGATAAACCCCATTTGGCTGTGATCCATTTTCCTTTTAATATGTTGTTGGACACAATTTGATAATTTTTTTTATATCTTGAGTCTTTTTTCCCCCATTCCCCTCCCTCCCTTCAGCCTTTCTTCCCCTCCCCCTTTAACAAAAGCTTTGTTTCCATTTTTTTTCTTCTGTCCCCTCTCCACCCCCCATTTTAACATTTTCTTCATTCTTCCCAATGTCTGTCATCCATTTTGGTCCTTATTTACCTTTTGGGTTTCTCACACAAGAAAAACAATGCAATATTTAAACATGTGTGTCCAATTTATTTCTCTTAAAATTATGGTCTCAATATTTGTTTGGCATTTTTGCATCTGTATTTTTCATGGATCTTAGTTTATAGTTTTCTTGTAATAGCTTTGGTTTTGTTATTGGACTAACATTGACTTTCATAGAATGAGTTGGAAAGTGTTATTGCCTCTTTAGTTTTCTGTGTGTTTTGAATCGGTATTATTTCTTCCTTAAAATGTTTGATAGAATTCAAAAGTCATCTGCACCTGAGGTTTCCTTTGTGAGAGGATTTTTAAGTACAGATGCAGTTGCTTTAATAAAGGGGTGTTCACATTATCTATTTCTTCTTGAATTTGTCCTTTAACAAATTTGTTTTATTTATAGCACAAAGTCATAATATTCTTTTTCTTTCTATAAAACTATAGTGAAGATACCTCTCCTTTCTGATTCAGGTAATTTGTGCCCTCTCTTTTTTTCCCTAGTCAGTCTGGCTAGACTTTTACTATCAATTTATTGATCATTTTAAAGAACCAGCTTTTGGTTTCATTACTTGTCTTATTTTTCTATTTTCTATTTCCTAGATTCTTTTCTTTACTCCTTTTTACTTCCTTTTTCTTACTTCGAGTTTAGTTTGTTCTTCATTTTCTAGTTTCTTAATCTTTTTTTTTTAAACCAAGAACATGTATTAGTACATTTTACATATAATGGTTACATTCATCACATTTATTTTGTACCTGTACATGATGCATCTTGGTTCTCCCCCCTCTTCCCCACCCCTCCCCTCTGTTCCCTCCCTCCCTATTTGCAGCAGGTTTATTCATAATTTTCCATATTTTCCCTTTCCCTTTTCTTTCCTCTGTTGCCTTTCTGCTTTTCCCCTTCTTTCT
>PVJO010031183.1:0-14607 GCA_004026905.1 Hystrix cristata
GGATAGCCTATTTAACAAATAGTGCTGGAAAAATTGGCTAACCACATGTTGAAAATTAAAACTAGATATATGTCTCTCACCATGTACTAAACTCAAATCAAAGTGGATCAAAGATCTAAACATTAAAACAGAAACATTAAATTTACTGGAGAATAGAATAGGAAGAACCCTCGAAGACATAGGGGTAGGAAAAAAATTTGCTACCCATTTTCTAGTGCTCATGATTTGTGATTTTCTATTACCAGGAATCATTTCAACTGCGTAATAAGAGATCCACAGTTGTTCTTTCATACCTGTGGAGATAAAAAGTCAAACAAATGGCAGATATGACTAAAAACAAATATTCACAGCATTTGAATCATAAATGATTTATTTTTGAGTAGGAGTTGAGTTACATTGTTAAAGGAAATGTCATTCTGCAATGATGAATTCTTAATCTTTGATTCTCTTCCAAATTCCTCCCTTTTCAACTGGAAACTTAACTTTAAAAATTTTGAAAGTGAATAAAAGTTTGTTCATTTTTTTGTTATGAAGACCCTGGGTTTTCAGTGATTTCTTTTTATAAATTTTTATTTGTGCTTGAAAAGATGATGAAGATAATTTTGTCTTTTCTACAGCATGGAAGTTCTCATGTAAGTTTATTTCTTATTACAAAATCCCAGATGTGTAGTCAAATACTATTATATTATATTTAATTATTTTGAAATACTGTGAATATGTTTGATAATGGATAAGATCAGTTACTTTTTTAAAAGATATAAAAACAGAAAAGAAATCAACCAACTTCTTAGTAAATATTGTCTGTTTTATAATTTTCACATAAATTTGTTCATTAATCTTCTTTTCAAAATGCTTGAGAGAGTAGACACTTTTAAAACTGGAATAGTAACTTTATTATGAATTATCCTATGCATATCATTAGAACAATAGGAAATACTTATGTAATTTTCTTTCATTGATTTTCATAGTGTGTAGAGCAATAGTAAAATACATTTTTATCATTTGCCTATGTTAAGTAGTATGATTTTGTATTATTTTGTTATTATACTCAGCTACTGAAGGATGGGACAGAGAACATTTTTAGAATAATGTAAAATCTAGGGCTTCTTTATTAAAAGACAGCACTTCTACTTGCAGTGCAGTACTTTAAAAAAGAAACTACCGCAATAGATTCTGTAGAGATCACAAGAGATCAAACACAATCTCTTTTGTAGAGATCAAATACAATCTCTGGGTGAGCAAGAAAACGCTGTATATGTCAGTGTCTTAGACAAGAAATGCCAGTGGGGATGTGTATCTGAATAGGATCCACAGCTTGCTTTTTAAAGTCTCCTCAGTTGGAAAAGGGAGGGGGACCAAGCGATGGAGGCAGGGAGGAAAAGGAAAGGGGATGAAAATAGAATTAAGGTGTGTTATATACATGTACCAAGTCCCTACAAGAAGTGTAATTTTTGCAAACATGCACTGCAAACATGCACTAATAAATATCTAAAAATAATTTAAGAAAATAACAATGAAGAGAAAAGTTACTATCCCAACTCCAAACACATATACACACACACATACACAATTACTAAAATACCTGTACAAAATGTTCATCATCACCAGAAGATATGTTAAGGAAAAAAAAATTATTGCTTATACCAAACCTCACGATGTTTTCTCTCCAATAGAATCTGGAAAGACAAGAGTTATCAAAGCATTTAAAATTACTTAGAGAAACACCAAGGGCAGACTACGTTGAGAATAGTTTTAAAAGTTCATAGCCAGCACAAGCGGCAGGTAGTGTAATTAACTGTATTATTACAATAACATATGCTTATGTACTTTGATCTGGAATGTACTAGTTAGGCCTCCCAGCCTCACAGCAGTGTAGAAACAAAACTATCAGTTTTTTCTTTTTTGCAGTTAAGGAAACTACATTCAAAAATTTGCATAAAGATGAAAGTGGAGCTAGAATTTAAATCCAAATCAGGGTAAGGTATTTATTTTATTCTCATAATACACTCGTTCTTATACACTATTGATCTCCCATACTTTTCTTCTTTCATAGAGATGGAGCCCATAGAAGGGCCCATGTCCAGCTGGGCTTCTAGTCACTGAGGATACCAGTGCTTGATTTAGGGTCCCACTCCACCATCTAAAATGTGAAGATGGTTTGCAAACTGGAAAGTAGAGGACATACATGATCAAGGAGAATTATAGTTTGAGAACAAGACATAACTCTAAGATCTCTTTAAGGGGCCTAAGTTAGAGAAGTTTGGTCTTGAAGAATTACAAGACTAAACAATCATGGAAATGTGAAATTATGACTGTTGATAATTCTTTTGAAAGGCAAACACGGATCTTTTACCAGCAAGGAATGTTGAACTATTTTTTTTTAATCACAACACTAGACTGTTATATTGTTTGATATGTGTGTTACAATGGAATGACTTTCTTGAATTCTTGTAGTTAAAATAAAGAAATCAATGAAAGGTAGATAATAGTCAGCCTAGGTGGGTTTTTAGTAGAATAACCAAGCTTATGCAGTTGTATTTGGCATATTTCAATTGCATGACTGAAAATTTAGATAGAGACTTCCAGAAGATGTGGCAATATAGACTCTGGAGAAGAGAGTATCCTATGTATACTCATGGAGACCAGTATCCTATGTATCACAAAACTGAAGGTTTTGTAACCAGAACCAAAATTTCAGTTGTATAATACTATACTTGGCACTGGAAATTTTTCTCACAATGCCAGTATATATTTCTTTTAGAGAGAGATATTTCCATGATGTTTTTACTATTAATAATGTTAAACTTAATGTACTACTCACTTCCTATAGTACACTATTTGTAGTATGGAATCAAAATGATACAATTCACATTAAAGGAAGACAATTAAAACATTTTTAAAATAATAAGTAACTACTAAAGAAATTCATCGCCAAGTAAAACATGGTTTGGTTTAGCAAAATTGCGCTATCCAATGATTTGAATTTCATGTCAACTTTGTCACCGTTGATTACCCTTGAGTCCCTGACCAAACTGTATGTTGATTCTGAAATAATGTTACAAGTCATAAACTACAAAGTCAATATATTTCATTTTAGACTACCAGATTTCAAACAAACTGAATTTTATATAATGTTGTTTGCTTTTTTTCAAATATGGAGTGGATAGTCATCTGCTATTTCAATATCAGGATTTACCAACATAGTACCTCAATATTAGTCTAGTTCACATTATCGTATCTTTTGTTTCATGAGCTCCTATTTAAAATGGCTGATCAAAATTAATGTGTTTCCTCTACCCAATGGCATTTATTTTGGTTATAAGATTAGAAATGTAAATTTGCAATAAAAGAAGAAAATAGGAGGCTGGTTTTAATGAATATTTTACACATGACTAATTAACAGAATCCCCTACAGGAATTTAGAAGTAATAAGGAATTGACTGAAAATAAATTAAAAATTAATAAAGGAGTCTCCAAACAACTTTGTTTATGAACACTTAACAGTTGCTTTCTTAGTTATGAATATTTCAAGCTGTTTTGTTATTCAGCATGTATTTTTCTTGTAGTGTTCATAATTTTAGAGGTGATTAGACGAAAAAGGAGTAACACACAAAACAAAATGTCTTCAAATGATAAAATCCTACCTTGGGAAAACTTGCTAATGTACAAATAATGGCTTAATATTCATGGTTCTTGTCTAACAGTGTATGCAAAGAAGTCTAATTCCATATTAGGATAAGAAACCCTTCAAAGGAGTAAAAGAAAATCCAGCAGCTTTCATGAACAATGTGAAACTTTTTAGAAAAGTCACTTCTGAGCAGAAGATAATGGGTTCTTTGTCAAACATTCTAAAAGTCATTTGAAATGATATAGATTCATCCTTGCACGTAAATCAGTGAGAATATTACCCCAAAAGGAATATTACCGAATCATCTTTCTTCAAATATATTTGGCTTTAATTTATTCAAGTAGCTGAATATTTATGGGCACTTTCCCTTAATGTTTGCAAACTAAAGGACTAAGTTGAAGAATTTTAGCTGCAATATGTCAAGAAAAAAAAATTAAGTAACTTTAAATCTTCCCAAAATTAAAATGTGAGAGTCAGACAGATTGAGTGGCAATTATCCATTCTTTTTATCTTTTCTCAATGAGAAAATAACACTGGATGACTTTAAAGAAAGTGTGGTCTGTATATGGAGGGTGAAATATGGTTGGAAAATGTGCTGTGTAAAGAGAAACTTGAAATACAATTTTCAGATATAAAGTAATAATTTGATTCCTGTAGATATATAAAATTTTGAGAAATTGAATTAACATTCACAATGAAAAATACAAATATTTAGTAGAATATAAGCACCTCTAAAATTACTTCAAGGGTAAACCATACATTATTTGCAACGTCAGAATCTTTTTCATACTTAAAATTGAGCAGATGTATCAGAAGCATTTTATAGGGAAATAATAGAAATATAAAAGTATTATCACCTTGAAGGGATTCTAGAAGGAAAAAAAATAGATTCCCGAAGTTAGATATATCAATATTCTTTAATCTTTTCCCCAAATTTAAATGCAGCAGTAAGAAACTTTGAATGCTTTTAAAATACTACAAAACTTTTAACAAGAAAAATTTTCCTGTATCAACTACAAATTTTAGAATCAAATTTAGTTGTAAATATTCTCATTAAAGTCTCCTCATACTGTCAGTTTATTCTCAGTCTCTCTGCAAGATAAATTTTCTGTTCTTTAACAGATCATCCCTAGTTTTTTTTTCATAGCTCATTCAGTATTGGTGATGAAAATATGAATTTGTAATGCTTCATCTCTTTCTTACTGTAATTTGTTTTCAATTGTTCAGTGGAGTGCTTTTTGAAAGATAAAAAAGCAGAAAGACTTAAGTCAGCATGATACTGTGATTCAGGTGAGTAGATGGCATTTGGTCAGAAAGGAAAGAAATGGAAATACTAAAAAAACTGGTGAAAACTAAAAGAAAAAGAGAGGGAAGGAAGAAGGGGCCACAGCTTGTACCGACTGGTAGTTAGGTTTTATATGTGTTCTGTGCAGAATTCTTTGGAAACAATTCCTTTAAAACCACATAAATATAAATCACTGTGTCTTCTTTCTTTTAGCCAGAACAGAACAAAACAGGAAGCAGGAGGCACCACGTTTTTCCTGGCTATCTCCTCCTACTCAACTGATGACCTCCTCCGTCTCCAGCCTCCTTTCTCTGTCTTATTTTTCATTCCCTTCCTTCCTTCCTTTGCACTTCTCTTGCATGTTCCTTCAATCCAGAGAAGTACAATTCATAAAACAGTTCTAGAAATCATTTTGATTTTGAACCACAAATTAAAGATTATGGGTACTCTACTCAATTCTGTTATCATCATGAATTGTTTCTCAGCCTTTGAAAAAGGCCAGACTTTAATTTTATATTTTGATCTTGTCATAGGCAAAATAGCTCAAGTTCTTAAAGAATGTATGGACCACATAAATAAAATTATATCAGTGCCAAAAAGTTATACTTGAAGAATCTAAATGATTACAACTGAGATATCTTCAGTGGAAATGGAACTGAAGTATTCATTTTGATTTAAAAAAGAGCAAGCATATATCTCCCTACCAATTTTTTAAGCTATCATATCAGGAATTACAATAAATCATTTATAGAGAGGTCTTGTTGTTAAACTTCTGATCTTCATTAATAGACACACAATGTAATCTAAAGTAGAAAAACTTAGAACTGAGGAACTACAAGTTTATCTGTGATTGTTTCATTTCCATGTTATTTCATCCTAGAAAATTCTGAGGGTTAAGCAGGCAAGGGAGTGGACCAACTAGGTTACAGTGTTTTGCCTGGTCTTCCAAAAAAAGAGCAAGCAATAAATGCATACATTTTAAGAATGACAACTACGTTAACATTTAAAGAAAACTGTGGTTCTAGAATGAATTAAAGACAGTAAAAGATTTTGTGGTCAATAACTTCATCCTGTGAATTCTTTTAGGAAGGTCAGTATAATAGTTGGCAGAAGGTTTCTTTCTGGGGATTTAAATGACACCCTAGTGCCCTGGAAGAATTAATGATCCTCTCTATTCGCTCATCTGTTAGGCGCCCCACTGAAACCCTGGGCTCAGCACAAGGTTAGAGTTGGGAGGCTTGGGTCGTGGTTTTAACATCTGTTCTAAGTCAGTTCTATGATTCTGTGTGACTTATGCTAAGTGATCATTACTAGTTGCTTAGTCCTCTCACTAGGAACGTAATGTCTGGAGAGCTTCATTCATATCCTCCAGTGATTATTGTATACTAATAGGAACATTAAAAATTCCATCAGTTTTGTCTGACTTTGTTTTCTCTGAAACATCTACTGGATTTAGAAACTACTGAAGAATTCCCCGGGAATCGATGGCAATTGCTGTCTTTCTTATCTTGGAATTTGTTTTGCAAGTGGTGAGGACTGAGTGAATGGCATTGGCAGTTCATCGAAGTCACTGAAAAACAGCCATGTACTAATGATTTTTCTTTGCCTTCAACAATATCAAAGGCCAGGGAATATAAAAGTAGCCATTTCCCAGGTAGCCTACTGCAGACAGGATGGAATTTGGTGATAAGAGCTACAACTCTCAGACTTTCTATTTTCCCTATAGGTCCCTAAAAGAACTGCTAAATTCCCCAGCTACATTTGTGTAAGATACCTGAACACCTTCCAAAGAAACTGTTTATATGCGTGCAAATTTCAGCAAGTATTTGTGTAACTATTTTATTTAAAGCTAAATAAAGTCTTCTTAATTTATGACAGATTGACATTTTTTGAAATGCTGCATTACAAATTAAATTATAAGCCTTTAAATGACAATAATCTTTAATCTATTTATAGCACTATAGAAGTTGATTAAATGAATGACTTTCTTAATCTAAATGTTTATATATGTGGCATTTGGCAGATATTTGAGCATTTAGTATTTGCTCAAAATAATATTTCTTCCTACATTTTTGCTATTGGTGGAAGAGTTGATGGGAAATGGTAGGAGGAGGGCAGAATGGTAGGACTTGGCTCTATGGTAAAGAATATGTTGGACTAGAACTATTAAAGCTTTTTCCAATGAAAACAACATATTTACTGACTGAATCTTTGCAATTCTTGATTCTACATGAAATTCTTTGAAAAAAATTTGAATAATCATTGAAACAATTAACTGAAAATAATGAAGATATTTCAGTGAAAGTTTAAGAACATATTTAATAAATTGAAATGACTTAAGTTAGAAGTTGCTATTTAACTGAACTTCAATTAGCAATCTTCTTCCACTAGGAAATATTTACAAAAAATATTCTATGGGCTGGAAAGTCCTCTCACTTGTAGGGAGAGAAGGGAGAGCAAGACAGGGCATTTTACTTGCTCCTGGAGCTCACTTTTTGCAAGGGGTAGATAGGATATCAAATACATCAACAAATAATGAAATCATCTGATAAAGGCAGCAAAGTAAGAAAACAAAAATGTTCACAAAAATTTAACAGATGATGCTGATTGCCTATTCACTACAAAGTCTTTATTCTTAAAAGAATTACATTGCTTTTTGAAGTCGTTAAAACATATTTTAAGGGTCCTGTGGAGCTAAGTCTGGTCGTGTGAAGAGTAAAATATGAGAAGGTTCGGGGAAGTTTTGGGAGAGTTTTGTATTCCTTATGACAGTGGACCCCCTTCCTTGCAACTATTTCTTCCTGGCTGGAATGTGAACATGATGGTGATGCCACAGCAGCCACAGTGTGCTCATGGAGGCCGAATTAGATTGATAAAGTGTCTACATACTTATGCATTAGTAAAACAAAGTCCTAATTCAGTTGAGCCAGTCTTTGGATGAGTTTTCAAGTAGTTGCGAGTTTATATAAAATGATACGGCAAGATGGATATATAATTGGATGGCTTGTGAAGGCTTTTTGGTACATTAATGTGACAGGTTGTGATGGCCAGAAAAATACATACACACACACGCACGCACACACACTCACACACACCCCCCCCCACGTGTAACAAAAAAGCATCTTAAGAAGAAGACCTAACGTAAGCCCATGTGTCTGTCTTTACCTTGACTGGTGCGCTGTCACAATTAATGTAAAAGTTCTCTGTAACTGACAGCAGGTGTGTAGAGAACGCTGCCTGGTAAGTGCTTCAGTGGAGACTGTGTCTGGGAAGGAAGAGTGTAAAACAGTGAAAAGGAGAAGAATAATAAAGGGAGGAAAGAATGACTTTTTCTTCGGAAAAATATGCATGATATCAGTAACCAGTCTCCAGGCTAGCTCAGTGATAGCAAAGTTCTTAGAGCTTTCGACAACACAAACAGCCCACTGTGGTCTGCGCGCCGTGGGTTTGCCACCACCAGACTGGGATGAACTTCACCAGCAGAACGACTTATTCTGCTTTTTAAAAATACCCACAGATACAATAAATTAAAATTGTTAATTACTCTTCTACTTATTGTTATTGTTGTTGCTACTATTATTTTTGGTCCTGGAGATTCACTGTAGGTCTCTGTGCATGCTAAGCACATATGGACTACCACTGAGCCACACCCCCCAGCCTGGTGATGCTTTTTCTTTGAATGTGAACAGGAAAAAGTATTTGACACATTTTTTTCCCTCAAGTACAGAGCCAAATATATTATTTACCGTTTGAAAGTGGCCTTTACACCAGTAATTTTAATTTAAAACCCACATCACATTTATGATCATTTATGAATACAAAAAAAGTAATATCTAAAATCTGAACATGCTTAGTATCTAAAATTTTAGAAACATATCAACATTTAAACAGAATCTAGAAATCTATAGAGAAGAGAATCTTTATTAGCAGCATTTTTGTTAATGAATGATGTTATTTTGGTCACCCTTTTCTAGACAGTCTACCCAGGTCAATCAAAACTATGGTATGTGTTTAAATTTAAAAAAATTATTACATTAAAAGGCATTTTGTCAGCTGGGGATTTAGCTCAGTGGCTAGAGTGCTTGCCTAGCAAGTGCAAGGCCCTGAGTTCAATCCCTGGCACCGGAAGAAAAAAAAAAAAACGACACATTGTCATTAATTGCCATCACAATATGTCCTCTCTCTTTAAACACGTTTATCTCTTCATTCTCGCTGCTTTCTGCAGCAGTTCTGAAAGACCCCTTTCATGAGTGTCTACTAGGTGTGATAAAAAATATAGAGAAGGCACGCGATGGAAAGGCAAGCTGCTAAAAATGTTGCAGTGTCCTCGTCCACCTTATTTACTGGATCTGGCACCATGAGACTTCTAGTTTTTCCCCAAAGTCGAAATGACCATGGAAGGTAAATGTTTTGAATGCATTCAGGACATGGAGGCAGCCATGACAATGCAACTGAAGACACCCGTGAAAGAGGACTGCCGGAGCTGCTTGTGAAAGTGGGAAGTAAGATGGGATTAGTGTGTTCAAAATGAGAGAGAATATGCGGAGGGGGATTAATGGCAATGTGTATTTTACCGTGATAATTTAAAAAAAAATTTCAAGTCACTCCTTTTTTTTTTTTAAATCACACCTCATATATTCTTTAAATTTAATGAAACACAAGCTTGTAGAAACTGGATACTGGAATGAAACACTCACTTTGATGTCAAAAAATTCTCTCGGATAATCTCTCATGTGGAAGAATTATTATGCCACTTTTGAAGGTTCAAGGATGACAGCAGTTAACATGATCTTAATAAAATTTTGGAGCCATTAAATAAAACATAATCATTGATGATATTTGAATTTTGAAGCAAACCATTGTGTGTTCCATTAACATTGAAAAACCATGTTGAATTAACAAATCTTGCAATCATTTATCATAATTATTAGTTGGCGTTTATGTTAAAATAACTGCTCCTTGCAAATTTAAACAGATTATTGTTTTGCTTTTAATATGAAAGTCTACTCTTTTCCATTTCCTGAAGTAAAGCCGTTAAATCCTCTTTGCCAAGTGATTTATAAATGCAATTTGTTTTTAAATAAAAGTACGGTGGTACAATGATACAAATTATTATCACTCAAAGCTTTTAATTAAAACCTAAAATATGTGTGTCACCGTTAAAGAAATGAAAATTTCCTGAGCCTTAATAAGAAAAAGCTATTTGTTAAAGGATCCTGAAGCAATTGTGCTTTTGAAGATAAGGCCTAAAACAACTTCAGTCTGGCATTTGTTTTTATTCTGCTTAGCATTCGAATCTTGCTTTCATGGAAATGTTCTCTATTCTTTGTGTGGGAAGGCACTGAGGGGATAGCTGCCAGGGAGGGAGCACCTTTTGCACAAACCTGGGAAACTAAAAAGGTTCAAATGAAAATGCAGAGAATTGTCCGAGAATCCCTGGCAGTAACTCCAAAAAGACATGATTAAAAAAAAGAAGAAAAAAAAAGAAGAAGAATCTCAAGGAATTTATCTTTGGGAGATTTCAGGCATTAAACTGTAGTGCAAGAGGAAGGATTTTGTACAGACCCATCAGGGGTGTAGTGTTACCAGCGGTATTAATAGGGACTTTATGCCACAAGAATCTGCAGGTAGTGGAGGAACAGCTGGGAACAGTTTGACTCACAGATGCTTCCACATTGGTAGAAGGCCTGTGGTGAAATTCATGGATGCTTTACAAATAACAAGTCCATTGCCATTCCAGCTGTGTGTCCTCACGCTGCAGATAATAGTGGAGGGTCCTTATGCCAAGTGCCCCTAGAACCTACACAGAAGAGCTTGTGTAACACCCAGCCCTCGCTGCATAATAACCTTCCTCCAGCTAGAACATCCATCTGTCAATATTTAAAGCCCAGGTTCCTATTTAACATCACAGTGAACTGGTGAGCTACCTGCAAACAGGAACTTTTTTTTGCCCCTGCTTAAATTTCTTCCTTACCCTTCGTATTTATCAGGTTTGGATTTTGAATATTTAAATATGCAGAGATCCTCAGTCATCTCTAGCTTCATCCCTTGGCAATTTGTTAAGGCTTAGAGTCTCAGGATAGATTTTCTTCCCTGAATAAAGCTCTGTGGAAAGGTGGACTATGCCAGTGAGTCCAACAAGGAATAACCAAGCAGTATGAAATCCATTATAATGGTGAGGCTATGGCAGTAATTCTGAATTATTCATTAACCTTTTGCCCTTTACCCAGCGGACATGTGGTGGTGTTATGCTGGTATAACTTTTATTGCAAAGTGGAAAATTCAACTAAAACCCAAGCCTTGCTTTTGTCTTTTAAACCTGTTGAAATATCTAAGATAACTTTTAAAAAATATGCTCAGTCTATAATTGAAAGTTGAAGATATCTGATTGCTATTTATGATCAGGTAATGTTGGGTAATTCTTTCCATACGAAGGCAGAAAAGGGAAGAATTGGAAGTCTGGGCACTGAGCTTAGTTTGATTTGTAAAATACAAAAATCTTCAGCAAAATTACCATTAGTTTTAAAAGGTTGTAAACCATGCTAATGTCCGTGTTCATTCTCATAAACGATATTAACTGTGACAAAATTACATAGGTGATGATGGTTTTTAAAGCTCATGAATAATTTTAAGAGCACATCCTATTGTTTTCTGCAATTGAACTTGAAAAAAAATTCTCTTTGAAACATTTATTACTTTAGTTTTAGCCACGTACTTACAGGTGCATTAATTCATGGGTGTTATTAACATATATCCAGGAAGGCAATTCAATCATTTAAGGGTGACTCATTTTACTTGGGATTAATTTGTAGGCAGCTCTATAGCTATGTGGGTTTAAGATTACTGAAAGTGACAAAATGAAAATTAACACATTTTGCCCTTTATGGTTATATCACGTGTTTGAAATTGAAAAAAGTAGAAATTAGAAGCTGTAGTAAATCCCAAAATGGACACGGCCGGAAGGACATCATTATGCTTTGGGTCTTGATGACGTTCCTGAGGGCTATTTCTGTGTAAGCAGATCACAAGAAGTCCATGAAACTAAAATATGAGTGAAATAATCATTCTGGAGGCAATTGTTTATATTTGCCTGCATCTAGAAAGTAAAAGTTCATTTTCATTTTAACATGCAAGGAATTTTTAGATCTCAAGACCTACGTATCATCTATTTGGTGATCTGTCTATCTATCTATCTATCTACTTATCTATCTATCTATCTATCTATCTATCTATCTATCTATCTATCATTTGTGTATTATAACCACTCTATAAACAATTCAGCTTCAATTATTCTTCAAGTTGAGGATATTGCGATGGGAATAGTTAAGTAAATAAACGTTTGGTGATGAAGTGAGATAATTTTAGACAACTCATGTATAGAATCTAAGTCGTTTCTTCTCAGGTATAAAAGTTGGAAGAGTCCATTGTAATCATTTAAGCTAGAATTAATGAGAATTTGAGCAAAGAATGTGTTGCAAAAGAAAAAAAAGGCAGTGTAGAGTTAAAAGTGACACGCTTTGATGACTGGGCACAGGAGCAGAATTAAGGATGGAAATGTCTCTGATATTTCAAGTCATTGACTCTGATAGTAAGAATGTAGGGAAGAGTTTTCAAAAATGAACTTTTGGTTTGAGATGAACTTAAGCTTACAAAGGACCTGGAAAAATGGAAAGTTTATATATTCCTTTCAACTGGCTTACTCCATTTAACCTCTTCTATAGCCATAGTACAGTTGACAAAATTAAGAAATTTATATTGTTGCAGTATTATTAACTAAACTATAAATTTTTATTCACAACTGTACATAATGATTACCAACTTCACTTAATTATTTGAGTTCATATTTCTCCATTCTTAGTTTATCGTTTTTGTTTGCATTTAAAAAGCAATGCTTGCTAGACTCTAGACATGAAGCATCATTTTGGGATTGATTGGATCTGACTGATTTCAAAGTCTGAAATTATGAGGAAATAGCATAATGATTAGATTTCTTGTCCCATAATTTGATATGGTCCAGCGTGTCAGTAATGGCAATAATTGTGAGTGATTTAGCATAATTCTAATCCATCTTTTCGAAAAGTTTAGTAATTAATTAAAAAGATTGATTTCAGACTCTTGCTTCCAGTTATGACAGAGATCAGATCTATCCTCCTGCCAGAAATACTAGAAAATAGACAAAAAGCTATGGTGTTCAAGACACCGTACTTCAAGCAATGGAAGGGGGTCAAGTTGACCTTCCCTCCCGGTGGGGGAGGGCCGTGATCTATCATTTGCCTGATGGATTGAGGCATACACTCTTTCCTCCACCACTGTAGTGTTAGTGTGGTCTGGTGGTCAACCAAAATTTCGTTCCCCCACAGCAATGAGGCTGTGTAGGCGCGGCTGGCCACCGTGACAAGTGTGTCTTTCTCCGTTACTGATGGAAGAAGGCATAACCAACTTAACGGCAGTAAAACTAAACAAAGGGGTTTAAGTAAGTTCTGGTAAACATTTACTTGCTTCTCACTCTGGTGTCATTGAGGTGCAACCGGGGACAGAATTTCCACAGGTACCAGGCAGCAATGAGGCTGAATAAAGTGGCATCAACTAGGCCTGGCCACACATCTGTTTCTGAACAGAGCTCTCCAATCTCTCAGCGTAGCTTGCATGTTTAATAGGCTGCTGAGCCTCCATGCCATGAGGTGAAAGAGGTGGTGGAGGCAGATCTAATTAACACTCTGCTTCCCTAGTCTACCTGCTCTTGAAAGGGAGACTTGTGGGACCAAGTATGGAGCTGAGCACCTGCGCATCCTGGATCTGCAGCAATAAAACAGTGCAGATCTGAAGCCTTTGCTTCCCGACTCCTAAGCAATAGCACGGTCTGCGGGGAGCTGGTGGTGCGTGTCCATTCAGAAGCGATGGGCTGCTGACTCTACGTCCTTCGCTTTGTGGGAGGAGGTCAGCAGGTTCAGAGATGTGGGATGTCACCTTGCATGTCTCCAGTGACAGCACTAGGGTTACAGGACAGTGTGAGTGGGGTGCAGGGAGAAGGTGAACATGTGCTCCCAGATGGTCTGAGCATTACTCTTCAACAGAGGCCTGCTGAGAATGTTAAAGAGAATTAAAAGTTTGATAATATAATATTACATACATCCAGACCGTAACAATATTTCTTATATGAAGGAGCAGGAAAAGCACAAGAGAAAATATAATCAACAGATGGCAACATCAAGACAAATTAGATGCTGACATTATCTCATGACAATTTTACAACAGCCATAATAAAAATGCTTCAGCAACTACCAATACTTTTGAAGCAAAGAAAAAAATTGCAGAACAAACCAAAAAATAGAAGTTATAAAGAAGGACCAAATGGCAATTATAGAAATGGAAGATCTAATACCTGAAAAATGTCATTGAATAGGTTCAGTGTTAGAGCAGAGAGGACAAGGGACAGAATCAGTGAACTTGAGTACAGATCAATAGAATTTATCTAATCTGAACAAGAGAAAAAGATAGACTGAAAAATTATCTGTTGGACCATAACAAAAGAAATAACTTTCATTTCTTTGTAGTTGCAAAAAGAGAGGAAAGTACTAGAAGTATTTGAAGCAATAATGGCTGACAATTCCCCAAATTTGGGAAAAAGACATACATCTAGTTTCACAAAGCTTAGAAAAATCCAAGTAGGTTCTAAGCCAGGCCAACATTGATC
>PVJO010031184.1:0-14605 GCA_004026905.1 Hystrix cristata
TTTTTTTTTTTTGGTCACAATAGTTTTGATTGCATTTCCTTGGTGATTAGTGATATTGAGCTCTTTTTTCATGCGCTTGTTGCCCATTTGTATTTCCTTATGCTTCTGTATACTTGGTGCCATGTTATGTGAATGCTGCAGGCACTTGTGCAGCACATGAGACCTGCTTTTTTGCCTAACTGAGCACCTTGCACAGAGCATGGATTTGTATGTAGTTGGGAGTCGTATTGTATGCTTGTGACCTCAGCATTCTGGGAGCTTGAGGCAGGAGGATCAAGAGTTCAAACCTAGCCTGGGCAACTTAGTGATTTAGCAACACTGTTTATCAAAATAAAGAAGGACTGGGGAATGTAGCTCAGAAGCCCCTGGGTTCAATCTGTAGTGGTGGGGGGGTGGATTAGTGTGGGAAGGGACTACTTGAGAAGATGACAGCTAGCATTATCCAAGAGAAGTAGAGGCTTCAGGAAAGGTCTGGAAATTTGTGCCAAGGAAGAGAAATAGGAATCACACTGAGTCATGCTAAAAAAGTGAGTTTGGCTCCTGGGGGGAGGAGAGCAGAATGGAGGCCGACACATCATCTGCATCAGTGCTGATTTGTTACTACTAAATAGTGTTGTTAGTGTTAACACCGGAACTGCCCAGCTGGAGACTTCAAAGGAAGAAGCCCTCTGGGAGAAGTACCCATCTACCTGTGTGGTCCGTGTGGGAATTTTGTTGATTGTGGAAGAGGGGCCTGGAGAAAGCCTGTCTGACTGGCCGCAGTAGTTTTCCTGGAGAGGCTGAGAGGCTAACTTTGCTATCAGCAGCAGGGTGTATCTTCCGAAACGTGAGGCAGTGGCAGAAATATTCTAACACTGACAGACTTGGCCTT
Organism: Hystrix cristata; assembly: GCA_004026905.1. Classification (NCBI taxonomy): domain Eukaryota; kingdom Metazoa; phylum Chordata; class Mammalia; order Rodentia; family Hystricidae; genus Hystrix; species Hystrix cristata. The sequence continues at coordinate 872 of PVJO010031184.1, forward strand.
TGTGTGGGGTGTGGATCTAGGCACAAGAACATTGATGATATAAGTCTTCAGGGACAAACCAGGAAAACAAGAGACCACTTAGGAATACGTTCATAGCGACCATGGAGGTAATTTTAAGCATCATTCGATGTAGCAGACAGCATTTACATCAAAATATTGTATCATAATGCTTCCCTTTCAATGTGGCTTCAGAACATAGAATCAGAAATGTGGACTCCATGGAGCTCTAGAAGAGGCACTGCTAGTTGATGTAGGTGAAAATAAGAGCAGAGGTTGTCTGTAGGAAAGTGGGGGCAGAGATCTATGAGAAGGGAGGGGCACAGGGGAATTTTCCCTGGAACGGCCAGTGTCTTGTATGTTGATAAGTGTTTGCATTACATAGGTGTCTGCATTACTCAAAATTCCTCAAATGGTACACTTAGATTTGTATATATAATTTTTGGGTGTGTTTGTAAGTTTCACCTCAAATGAAAACAAATACAGCTTCTTCTCACTCTCCAAATATTGTATAATCCAATATTAGAATGATTTTCAACTCAAATTGTAAGGAACCGTATTTTCTCTTAATTTTAGAAAACATCTTTGAAATTTACTACTTATAACTACAGGTTGAGAGTCTTATTTCAGCAAGAAAAAAGGAGTATCCCCTCCTCTGGTTTAGCAACAAAAATAGTGTGAACGTTCAGTCATTCTTAATGACTCTGGAAGAATTTTGCAGCTGGTGAAGTCAGGCATGCCTACTAATTTAACAATTAATGAAAGAGCTGTAATCTTTCCTTTTAGGCAAAACAGAGAAGCCAAGTTCAATAGCTCAGGCAGCAGAAAAGAAAGAATGAACCTCTGCCCTCATTTGATGGGCCTTATTTGCCTGGTTTGTTTGATACATATTTTCACAGTATGATTCCAGAAAAACTTGAAAAGTGACCAAAAATTTTCAAAGCATTTCACTGAAAATGCAGGCATTTACTCATCAAATACCATTCCACACACAACAGCAAGAAGTAGCCTACATGGTCTAGGCTGCTGTTCACTAGACACGAGGTAGGTTGAACTTCCCGCCTTCTCAGTGTTAGATGGGGCCATGTGATTCACTTTGGTAATGAAATTATGAGCCGAAGTGATGAGTGTCATTCCCAAGAGGAAGCTGTAAGCTAAGCTTTCCAGATTTAACATATGAAATTATAGCATGCCCAAATAAACTTGAATTTCAGATAAAACTGCCAATGATTTTGTAGTATAAATATGTCTCATGCGGTGTTTGAGAGCATACTTATATTTTAAAAAATCATGTCATTTATCTGAATTCAAATTTAATTGGGCTTGTTTTAATCTGGTGACCCTATTTTAAGTGCCAGTGCGCCTTTTGTCGTGTCCTCTCCATCTCTCCAGGATGTCGATCGTGCCCCGCTGTTGAGATGATGGCTGTTCATGAGTCTGAGTCCCCAAGAAACTTCATGAGCAGGACCCCTGCTGACCTGCCGTACAAGTGTCATGTGTATAATAAACGACTGAAATTTGGTTTTCTTTCTTACTTTGAGACACCCTAGCCTGTTCTGGCTGATAGAATTATTGCCTGACGTGAAACTCTGCCCTATCTCTTTCTGTAAGCTCGGTACTCTCTGGTATAGCAAGGGTTTTTTTTTCTTAGTAATTAAATCCCTGTTCTGCCTCTTCCCCCTTAAGGTGGACTTAGGTGAAGGCAAGATTTGCTTCTGTTGTGAAGAATTTCAGCCTGCCAAATGCACAGACAAAGAAAATGCCTTGAAACTCTTTCCGGTTCAGCCTTGTAGTGCTGTTCACCTTCTCCTTAAGGTATGTTCAAACCCCACCAAAAAATATACCATCGAAGCCTCCAGAGAAGGCAGAGTTCCATGAAATATTCCCATCCTATCACTGTCTTCGAATTAAGCTGCTGAAACCAGGTATGAGTGATCCCTCGTCGGTGAACTGAGTGCAGAAACAACCACAGATTACTGTGTGCGTGTGTTAAATTATATATGGGCAGCTTTCTTTGTGTTGAAGGACGCTAAGCTAATAAAAATTGAAAGGCACCTAACTACTACATGTATGAGTATAAGTATATACACATGTAACATATATAGATAATATATGCACACACATGCATGATGTGACTTTAGTGAAGCTTTTAAGTCGCCTGCTTGCTTGTCGCTGTGCTGATGCTCAGTTGTTAGTATGAGAAGAGTTGTGTGGGCTTGTGGGATGCTGCCATTCTGTGACACACAGACCAAGGAGAGAGGTTGGCTAGAAAACACCGGAGAAATTTAAGTACTTTATCTTTTGTTTAATTGGCGATAATCATAATAAGCAAAAGAAATTTAAAAACAAATTATTCTACTCGAAAAGAGAGACAAAATTAAACTTTATTAGGGAATCGAATAAAAAATTGTGTCCTGATTTCAGGGACATTGTCGAAGCGAGTGGGAAAATCGGTTAGTGAACCCTGGCGTATGAGTTCTTGGATTGTCCGTCACGAAGGGCTCTCTTTGTTTTGGGTTGATTTTGTGTGGGGAAGAAGAATCTCTAAGCAGAGAGAGAGAAATAGTCATAGCTGCCAGACCCTGGTGGTGTAGGATGTAAAAACGCCCTGCTGTCTTTGGCTTCTGTGTGTTTGGTGCCTGAGACACCCTAACTTTCTGAGCCAGAACTCAGGTTGGGAAAGCCACCTGAAGGAGCCAGGTCTGTTGCCAGAGCCACTGTGGGCAGCTCCTTGCTGCTATTCTGAGATGTGTGTTTAGAGGCAAGAGGGCCTGTTTACCCTCCGGCTGGCCCGGCCCCTGCTGCGCCCTCGGTAGTACTTGGGCAGCACTGCCGGATGCTCCTGAAATAGACATCAGTGGCCACAAATTAGGCGCTGTGCTGTGCTCACGGGAGGCTGGAAATCGCCGTCCCTGGAGACAGCAGTTCCAGAAGAGAACCTCACTGCGCTTCTGGAAGGAAGGTTTATAGATTGAATCCATGCAGTCCAAATCGTCATCCCTTGGTATCCCTGGGGACTGGCTCCAGGACCCCTGGGGATGCCCTGGTCCCTTATATGAAATGGTGCACATTTGCTTCCAATCTGGATACTTCAAACCATCTCAAGATTAGTTACAAAACCTGATGTAAATATTTACATCTTTGGTCGATTGAATCTGCAGTCTGTATAACTGTATAACTGAAGGATACAGAGGGCAGACTGTACTGTAATGCCAGGTCTTTCTAGGACAGAGATCTTCTAAAATAAGTTTGCAAAATTAGGAAGTTCACATTATTTTATGAAGGTTATAGTAATAGCCAGCATTTACCAAGCTGGACGCCATCTGAATCCTTCTTATGCATTTTCTCGGGAGATATGTCTCGGTGGGACGGTGTTGTTATTTAAGCACATTTTGTGTTGCGCTCTGGTCACCTGTACTGAGTACTCTGCTTTGTTTCCATGTTCCAGAAAGTCCTCTTCGCCCTGTGTGCCTTGAATGCCCTGACCACCACTGTCTGCCTGGTGGCTGCCGCCCTTCGCTACCTCCAGATTTTTGCCACCCGAAGATCTTGCATTGTAAGTTTAGACAAGAGGGCGCTGTGACGTGTGTCTTGCTATGTGGAGGCTGAGCCAGCCAGGGCTCTTTTGTGCAGCGTGTTGCTCTTCTCCCCACACCTTGGCGGCACCCGTGTTGAGTAACCAAAGTCCTGTTTCATCAGGATGAGTCCCAGATCTCTGTAGAAGAAGTGGAGGACCACGGACGCATCCCAGACCCAGATGACTTCGTGCCGCCAGTGCCTCCCCCTTCCTACTTTGCCACATTTTACTCATGCACGCCCCGGATGAACCGCAGGTATTGTTCCTAGATCCGCTGCAGTTCTCTGGGCTGCTCTGAGTTTTGAAGACTGAGGGCTGTGCACCACTCAAACACGAGCTCTGACTTTCCTCCCAAATCTACGGCTCTTTTCTTTTTCAGGGTTTTCAGTTCTCTTGGTCCTTTTCTGTGGATCTGGCTCTCTCTCTCTCTCTCTTTTGTCTGATAAACCAGATGAATTCAGAGAAGTCAGACCTTGATCTAAAGATATACTTTTTCACTTTCAATTAGCTTCCTGGGGAAAAACCAACACCCGGGGAGATAACGGCTGTAATTTGACATGATCGAGAGTCGCAGTTGCCCTGGCAACGCTCCCACTTAGACCAAATCGATGTTTTATTATAACACCATCAGCAAGTCCCAACAATCTTGCAATTCTTCCCAGCTGTTAGGAAAAGATTAAAAATTAATTGGGTCTCCCTGATTTAGGAAAAAAAAAAGATATCATGCTTATATTCATTTTCAAATTCCAGCTCAAAATTTGGCTGTTTCTCAAATCTCGGAGATTACTTGTACAATGAAATGTCAGATGCGTTTGTCAGGTGGTTAGTGGCTTCTAGAATTGGACCTCTCTAAGGAACGACATCATTTATTCGTTCAACATACCTGTGATCAATCCGCAGCTGCTTACTCATCGCTGTGCTGGGTTACCGAGAATCGAAATGGATTCGAGCTGCTCCCTCTCCTCCAGTCAAGGGGCTCACAGTCTGGGTCATTAAAATGAGTGTTGGAAGGATCATAGCGGTACTCAAAAGAGTGGTTTCAGGTGCACGGACGAGACCTCCGAGCTTAGAGTAGTGAGGTAGTCTGCCAGTCAGGGGTGGCTTCCTGGAAGAAGTCACCTTAACCCAAGTTTAAAGGATACTCAAACTTATATTTAAGCCCCAAAAGAAAATCTCTAAATTCCACAGACGGATTAGCATCTTCTGCTTGATATTCTGAGGCTAGACATTTATTTTGCTTTTTTGTTGTTGTTGTGGTACCAGGGATTAAACCCAGAACCCTGGCACTGAGCCACTCTGCCACCCCCACCCTTTTTATTTTTTGAGACAGGGTCTTGCTTGCATTCAAAGTTGCCCAGACTGTGCTCAAACTCGTGATTCCTCTGCCTCATCCTCCAAGGATGCTGCAGACATTTATAATTTTGAATTTCTGTGTGTGTAGTAGTTATCAAACTGAGTTAGTGTGTGTAGAGTTATCAAACAAATTTGGTGCCAGGCTTGGGGCTGTTGGAAAAACATTTTCTAATGCTCAGGGAAGCTGTGTTTGTCCTTGAAATAGGTCTCATCCAGGCGCTGTAAAGTTCCTTGTGCTTGAACTTCTTCCCTGCCCTGCCCTGCCCTTCTGATCCGGCACAGGCAGAGATGACCCCAAAGCCAGAAGGGTGTCAGCTGGCTGGACAGTGGCTTGGGGTGGGCTGAAGTACAGTGCTCTCTGTCCGAGGAGGGGACTGTTGGCTTTCTAAAGTCATGGATGGGGTGGCTTCCTCATCTGTTAGGAGATGAGCCAAGAGTGAGACATACAGAAGGAAAAGTTGTGTATTCTGTGTGTATCGGGTCTTGCGTTTGCTAAAACCATACCCAGCCTCAGACCATGTGGAGAGAGTACGTTGGAGGGCAGTGAAAATGGCTACTGTTTTGTGGTTGGGAGGCAGCTGCCCTTGTCAGAAGAATCCTGGCTCCCTGAGATTATGGGTAAGCGCTTGGTTGACCTCTGAAGAGGCAGTGGACAGATCTAGTTTCCTGCAGCTCCAGAAAGGGAAAATGACTCATGGTTCAGGAGTGGCCCACATGTCCTGTCATCTTCCCACCTTGCTTCTCCTCTCTTTTCTTTCTCTTGTCTGCTCCGCCATAGCAATGCTTGTCAGTGTAGGTATCTCCACGCTTTGTGGGCCTAAATACAACTTTAGGTTTGTTCCTCTGAGCCCCTGGTCAAATCTAGGTTGGGAGAAGGCAGACAGACTTCTCATCAAGGACTTTAGAACTTTTCAGACCTTTCTAGAAGGAAGGAGAGGGTTTCTAGCAAAATACCCCTCAGAAAGAAAACACTGCCCGGTCTAAATTGTATGCCTAGAATCTGAGATCCTGTCTCTAGTGGGCTTATTTTTGGAAATTCTACCAATATCGAAGTGCAGTCCATTTTTCTTTTTTAAAATAGCTGAATCTGGAGTTAGATATATATTCTATCAAAGATATTTTAAATTTTGACTGACTTTGCTAGTTGTTTAGTGTAAATCAACTTTTTAGACACTCGCTGTTTTGCTCTGGGTGGTAATTCCTTTGTAAGCAGGCGGGCAAAAATAGCCACGGATGTTTTTGTTCATGTTTCCACAGCCAGGTGTGTGCAGAGTTTTTGCACCACAAAAGCCACCTATTTCTTGTAAGGTATTATGCCCTCTCAGAAGAGGTCTATTTATTTAACTTCTATAAATACAGCCTCTTTATGCTTTCCTACCTCCTTGAGAAAGGGCTTCTCAAGTTACGGTCATAAACAGAAGTCTGACCACAGCGAAGGCTTCTGTCCAAAGATGAGTTCTTTGTTTTATGAATTGATTTGTAAGTACATGAAGGGGCTGTACTCCGCTTCTCCAGGCTGTCCCCCATTTTCTGTCCCCTATTTTCAGAAATTGAGTCAGGAATCAAAAAGGTAGCACCTCTGCTGCCCTGTGTGCAGTCACAGGGACAGAGGAACATGGGTCTCTGGTGAAAGACACCTTCGTTGCAGCATTATTCTGCAGGAGTTTTCAAGGCCTGTTTGTAGCGTGGACGCAAAACATATTTCCTGTGCTCTGAGTGTCCTGTTCATCTTCAAACTCCTCGGCATGAACCAGTGAAGGCTTCCTGGAGCCTGTGATGATCTTGAGGAGCCCAGGCTATAGAGTCTCTTCAAGCGTGACCCTGGGTTGGTTTCTTACCATTTCCAAGCCTTATTTCCTTGTATTGTCACTTGGCTGCTGGAGCTGGAGAACTTGTTTGAGATAGTGGGCATTAAAGAACTTTCTTTAAAAGTAAAAGTTTAGGCCATCACTACAACAGAGTAACACACAGAGTGAGTCATTTATGAAAGAACCTTTATTTATCCCAGTTGTGGAGGCTGGGAATTCCAAGGTCCAGGTGCTAGCAGGTTTGGTCTCCAGTTCCAACATGGTACCTTGTTGCTGTGTCCTCACATAACGGAAGGGCAGAGTAGAGAGACCCCATCTCCATGAGCTCCTTTTAGGGGGCTGGGGGACACTGGGGATCGAACTCAGGGCCTTGCTCTTGCTAGGCATGCACTCTAGCACTTGAGCTAAATCCCCAACCTCACACAAGCTCTTTTTATAGTGCCATTAATGGCTTTGTGGAGGCTCTGGCTCCATGATCTGAACAGTTCCCCAAAGGCTCCACCTCCAGAAAGACTGGCTCTTTCACTTGGGAGCTCTCACTGTTTTGAGTTTTTTACATATTCTAGTTGTTAGTCCTGTTTGAGGAAGAGCTGGAAAAATTCTTTTTCCCATTCTGTGGGTTGTCATTTTACTCTGTTGGTTGTTTCCTTCACTGTGCAGAAGCTTTTTAATTTGATGTGATCCCATTTGTTGATTCTTGGTACTATTTCTTGTACCTTTGGGGTTCTGTTCAGAAAGTCCTTGCCTACACCTTGTTTTCAAGAGTTTTACCTGTTTTATTTTACAATAGATTGTTTCTGTTTTAACATTTAGATCTTTGATCCATTTTTATTTTAGTTTAATATATGGTGAGATATGTGTCTAGACTCAACCTTCTGCATGTAGATAGCCAATTTTACAATACTATTTATGAACGAGGTTATCTTTCCTCCAGCGTATGTTTTTGGCCCCTTTGTCAAAGATCAAATAGTTGAATTCTGCGTCCTCTGTTCTGTTCCATTGATCCACATGTCTGTTTTTGTGGTAGTACCGTGCTTTTTTTTTTAATCACTGTAGCTTCGTAATATAATTTCAAATCTAGGATTATGATGACTTCTGCTTTGCTCTTGTTTCCAAGAATTGCTTATGCTATTTTGGGTCTCTTCTGGTTCCAAATGCATTTTAGGATTGTTTTCTCTAAATCTGTGAAGAATGTTATATGTTGATTGGGATTGTATTAAATCTCTATGTCAGTTTGGGAAGTACGGCCATTTTGACAATGGCCAATATCCATTTTCTGATGTCTTCTTTATTCTCCTTTCTCAAATACTGTAGTTTTCATTGTAGAGGTCTTTCACTTGGTTAGGTTAATTCCTAAGTATTTAATTTTTCTTGATGCTACTATGAATGGTATTGCTTTCCTAATTTCTTTCTCAGTAAGGTCCTTATTGGTGTACAGGAATGCTACTAATTTTTGTGTGTTCCTTTTGTATCCTGCTACATTGTTTGCTTTGACTATTAATTCTAGGAGTCTTTTGGTGGAATTTTTTTGGTCTTCTATGTAGAGGACCATGTCATCTGTAAATAATGATAATTTGACTTCTTCCTTTCCTATATGTATCCGTTTTATTTCTTTCTCTTGCCTGATAGTTCTGGCTAATGTCTCAAGGACTATGTTGAACAGAAATAGTGATAGTGGACATCCTTGTCTTGTTCCTGACTTAAGAGAGAAAGCTTTCAGTCTTTCCCCATTGAATATGATGTTGGCAGTAGGTTTGCCATAAATGTCTTTAATTGGATTGATATAAGGCCTTCTATCCCTACTTTCTTCAGGGTTTTTATCATGAAAGGATGTTGGATTTTGGTGTTTTTTCCTGCATCTGTTGAGATGATCATGTGATTTTTGTCTTTCCTTCTCTTTATGTGATGGATTATATTTGTGGATTCACATATGTTGAACCATCCTTCCATTCCCTAGGATGAGCCTACTCAGTTATGATATGTGATCTTTTTGATGGTTTGTTCCACTCTGTTTGCCAGGATTGTGTTGAGGATTTTTGCATCTATGTTCATTAGAGAGATTGGCCTTTTTCGGTTGGATCCTTGTCTACTTTTGGAATCAGGGTAATGACAGCTTCTAGAAATGACTTTGGGGGTACAATACTTCCATTTTGATTTCATTAAAGAGTTTGAGGAGTATTGGTGTTAGATTTTCCTGAAGATCTTATAGAACTCAGCAGTGAATGTATCAGGACCTGGGCTTCTCTTAGGTGGTAGATTTTTTTTTTTTTAATTATTACTGCTTCAATTTCATTACCTGTTACTGGATTATTCACAGTTCTTAAATCTTGGTTCAGTTTTGGTAATAGATATGTATCTAGGAATCTGTTTCTTCTGAGTCCTCCAATTTATCACCATACAGGTTTGTAAAGTAGTTGCTAAGTCCTCTGCATTTCGGCACTACCCATTATGTTTTTATCTTTTTCATTTCTGATTGCATTGATTTAAGTCTTTCCTTTCCTTTTCTTTTTTTTTTTTTTTTTGGTAAGATTGGCTAAGGATTTGTCTGTTCTTTTGAAGAACCAGCTCTTTGATTCATTGATTCTTTGTGTTGTTTTTGTTTTTCTTTTATTCTCCATTTTATTGATTTCTACTCTAAGCTTTTAATTTCCTTCCTTGTACTAGATTTGTATTTGGATTATTCTTGCTTTTTTAGGACCTTGAGATACATCATCAGATTATTTATTTGGACGTGCTGTTTTTCTGATATGAGCATTCTCAACTATAAACTTCCTTCTTAGGACTACTTTCCTTGTGTCCCATGAATTCTGGTATATTGTACTGGCATTATGGTTTAATTTTAGAAATGGTATTATTTCTTTCTTGATTTCTTCTGTGACCCACTGATTATTCAGGAGGATATTGTTCAGTTATCATGCATTTGGATAATCTCTATAGTTTTCTTGCCACTGAGTTCTAGTGTCATTGCACTATGATCTGATAATTTGCATGGCATAATTTTAACACTTTTGCATTTACTTAAGCTTGCTTCTGGTCTGTTTTGGATAAAGTCCACGTGCTGCTGAGAAGAATGCGTATTCTGTTGTTGGGTAGAATGCTCTTATCTATCTTTTAAGTCCATTTGTTTGAAGGTTTGGTTCAACTTTGATATTTCTTTGTTGATTCTGTGTGTAGCAGATCAGTCTATTTGTGATAGTGGGGTACCTTAAGTCCCTGACTCATGAATGAGTCCCCATTCCAGGAGAAGTGTTTGTAAGTTGGATTCATTCGTAAGCCTAACCCTAATCCTAAACCAACAAACTGAGTCTTACACAGCACACCCATGAAAGTTCATAATTTGAATGTTCCTAAGTTGGGGACTCACTGTATTCTGATCCCCACTATAATTATATTGATGTTTACCTCATCTTTTATTAAGTTGGGTGTGCTTTTGTTTGGTGCGTATATGTTTATAATTTTATTTTTCTGTGTTGAATTTTTTCCTTAACCAATATACAGTAAGAGAGACTGACTTGACTTACAAACATTCGAGTTGTGAACTTCACGGATACAAACAGATCTTGCATTATGAACATTTGTAGATGCAAACAAATTGCAGAAGTAGCTACATATCTGCCAGACATCATCACAGTTATGCTGCTGTGTGCTTACTGACAGTGCAATAGTGTACAGTAGTACAGTGCTCAGTCAGAACCCAGAAGGTTGGGAAGCAAGAGGAAAAGCAGTGATGATGTGGAGAGGACTGCAGGAAGCACAAAGCAGTATATATTGTACATTTGTGTTGAAGGTGTATACGACTCACTTTGTCAGACTTACTAAAGAATCCAGTTATGAACATTCTCCCAGAATGGAACTCATTCATAAATTGGGTACGTGTTGTATAGTGAGTGACTTTTGTCTCTTCTGATGAGTTTTGGCCTGAAATCCACTTTGTCTACAGATAGGTTAGCTACTCCTTCTTGTCTCTTAGTTCCTGTTGCATGGAATGTTTTCTATCCTTTCGCTGTTAGTCTGTGAATTTCTTTTTGGGTTAGATGAGTTTCTTGTGCATGCCATTGGACTTCATTTCTTGATCCAGTCTGCCAATTTGTGTCTTGATTGGGGAATTGAAACCATTCACATAGAGAGTCATCACTGAAAGGTATTGATTAATTTCTATCGTGGCATTATTTTTCTGTTGCTGATTCCCTTTCTTTCCCTTGCATTTAGCTGCTCGCCCTACCTGATGTATTCATTCTGTTGGACCTTTTGGATTGTTAGCTTTATTGACTCTTTCTAGGATATCCTTAAGAATTTTTTGGAGTGCTGGTTTGGAGGTCATGAATTTCTTCAGGTGCTCTTTATCATGAAAATATCTTCTCCATCAATTTTGAAAGATAGTTTACAGGATGTATCAGTCTGGGTTGGAAGTTGTTTTCTTTCTTGACACACTTCACTCCAAGTTTTCCTGGCTTTTAAGGTTTGTTCTGAGAAGTCTACTGTAATTCTAACGGGATTTCCTTTTAAACGCTTCATTGCTTTCTCTAACAGCTATAAAAACTCTCTTCTTGTGTTGGACTTCTGGGATTTTGACCATAATGTGTTGTGGAGAGGTTCTTCTTTGGTTGTGGCTATTTGGTGTCCTATATGCCTCGCTCATCTGTTATGTTCAATTATTTTCCCATATCTGGAAAGTTTTCTGCTATTATTCCTGTAAACAGGTTTTTTATGCAATTTGTTAATCTTAGATTAGTATTCTTTATGTCATCTAGGAGCTGTTGGATCCATTTGTCGTGATTTCCTGTTTTTAAGTATCTCTCAATAATTAATCACTGACGACAGCCCTCTATTCTAGTTCTGACAATCTTCCCTCACATTGGTTGCTTCTGCTACCCATACTTTCAGTAGAATTTTTAATCTCCTGAATTTCTGTTTGGTGCCTTTTCATGGATTCTAATTCTTTTCCATTCCGGACATTCTTGTTTTCCATTGCTTTGTTTGTTTTAGTTCAGATAGTTTTTATTAGTGTCTTCTGTAGACTCGTTGTTCTTTTTGTTTATTAGGATCCCTACCTGTTTAGTTATATCTTCTTTGAACTCATCAAGTACCTTATTGATCTGTTTATTTCCTCCATTATCCTTTCAAATAATTGGGCTATGTAGCTTTTGTTTTCCTCTCCCTTAATGCCTCATGGGTTGCCTTTGAGGGAGCTGAGAATTTTTGAAGGCATTTTGTTTGTCTTTTCATGTTTCTGTTTTTTTGTTTGTTTGTTGTGCTGTGGCTTGTGGGTTGATTATAGTGGAAGACTTTGTTGACTAGTATGGAGACTTCTTTAATTAGGGTCTGCTTTTCATTGACACGGCTAACTCTGGACATCGCCATGTAGTAGGCCTTTGCCTCTGTCCCAGAATCCCCCTCCCTCTGTTTCTTTCTGAGGGGAAGCTTCATTGTGTTTGGTGAGAGTCGGTCAGGGCTGGAAAGAGGGCTTATGGGGGCCTTATTCATTAAGGATCAAAGACTCACCCTCTAGGGAGTCTGTAGTTCTCACTGATTAAAGCAGCTGCATTGTTCGTCGGCCAGGGAAGAGTCTCTGTCTGGGTCCTGGAAGGGTCTGGTTTCTCAGGGTCACTCAGCATTTGTAGATCTTTAACAGCTTCAGCTGGATAGGAGAGTTGGCACAAAATGCTCCCCTCGCCTGTTGTAAGGGGCAATATCTCTTTCAGGATAACTTTGCCAGGACCCCTGCGAGGGAGAGCCCTTCGCGATGGGGCTTCTCTATAGCCTGGGTGCTTGGCACGTTATGTGTCCCACCTGTGAGCACTCCCAGGTTCATGTAAACACGTAACTTCCTTTCTTCCCCTTCAGGTCAGGCCAGGATGGAGAGTTTTGTTTATTAAGGAAAGAAGGGGTGAGCATTCTCATTTTTCATTATAGCTGTAGAAGTCTCATCTTTCTAAATACCAGAATTCCAGAAATTTCACTGTTAGGAAGAAGGACTATCACATCTTTTTAGATTTTTTTCCCTCCACCAATCACATTTTATAAGTAGACACAAGAAATAAAAGGCAATAATTTTAAATCCAGAGAACACCATCCCCTCCCAAAGCAGTCCCCTGCGTATTACTTTCCATCAATCTCTTTTAATTTTTTTGTATTAATCTAATTTTATCGTTCTCCAATATTCCATGATCTGAGTGCAGGTTTTTGTGTATTTTATAATAATATTTTTGAATTTAGAATTTAAGCCCAATCCCACCATGTGCATGTTGTGGGGGGTGTGTGTGTGGGTGTGTGTAATTTTCCATGAACATTGGCAGGAAATCTTGCGGATGTTGTTCTGGTTTTGTTTTTTATTTTGTGGTTGAGGGTCCCTCACCCGAGGGGCAAAACAGAAAACAAACAAGAAAATCCAATTATTTAAGCAGCGCTTACAGGGCAAAAACATCTAACTTTATTTTGGTGAGGGGAAAGCAGCTGGGAAAGAAAGTTTGTAATTCTTAAATGTGGAGGTCATAGTACTTTTATTGGTAAATTTAAAAAATATAAATATTTAGTGACTAAAGAATCCTAAACTATCCCCTCTTAAAGAGCAGAGGTAAACTAGAGTCATTCATATATAAATGGATGTTTCTTGAGCACATACTCTTAAGTGAAATAAATCAGACACTCATGAGCACACATCGAATTGTTTCTCTGATATGAGAGACCATAACTGTAAATAAGGACAAAGAGGTGTAATAGATATTATATAAAAGGAGGATGGTGTGCAGAGGAGAGGAGTACTAGAAGGAAAGAAGGGGAAAAGCAGAAAGGCAACAGAGGAGAGAGGGGAATGGGAAAATATTGAAAATGATGAATGAACCTGCTGTAAATAGGGAGGGAGGGTGCAGAGGGGAAGGGGGAAGGGGGGGAGAACCAAGATACATCATGTATAGGTACAGAATTAATGTAATGAATGTGACCATTGTATGTAGAATGTACCAATACATGTTCTTGGTTTAAAATAAAAAAAAAAAAAGA
>PVJO010031185.1:0-14608 GCA_004026905.1 Hystrix cristata
GAATGCAGAATGAACTCAAATTAACCTCACCACGGAGCTCCACATTCTTAAAACCTTTTGATGACTTTCACACTTACATGACAAAGACTCAGCAAGAGGCCTGCTGGGTCCTGCCCTGTCTCCTGCCTCCTCCCCTGCTTCCCCTCACACACACCCTGGCCATCCCCAAGGGCCCAGGACCATGCTGGTGCCTCTGACTGGAACGTTCTTTCTTACTCTTCACCCTGATAATATGTGCTCACCCTTCAGTTCTCAGCTAAATTGTAATTCTTCAAAGAAGCTTCCCCTAAACTGCCCGTCCAAAGCAGGGCCACCTGTTTTTGCTTCCTCCTCTGCACACAAGCCCTGCCCTGCAGTCTCACTGACGATTTCCCCAGGGATCGCCTGACCCCTGCACCTCCCCGGGTGCTGGCTGCCCACTGCTGCAGGTCCTTCAGGCTGGTTGTTTCACATTGGAGCCTTTTGATCACTTACTCTTTCCAAACCTCGATGGCTCCTTCTTTATCACCACCTTCCTGGCCTACTGCTCCCTTCCTAAGTATCATACTGCAGTTCCTGTTTCTGCCCCTTTGTCCCTCAGGAGCTATCTTTAAGCAGCCCTTCCTTCCCACCTCATCCGTCACTGTATTACATAAGAACTTAACTCAAAGGCTCAAAAAATGCTGGTCTCTCACTGTTTCCTCAACTCCCTGATGTTTCTCCCACACGGAGCACTGGCAGAGTCTTCTCCCACCATTGTCTGGGGTGGGCTGAGGAGGCAGGGAGATGGGGAAGGACCACACTTTATTAAATGCATATTATAATTCCAGCGCTGCGACTAGGTATTGTATACGAGTAGAGTAGACGCAGAGCTCGATAGGCACAGGAAGGACTTCGACCATTTCTTCAGAGCTCTCAAAGCCCACAGAGCACATTCTCAAGGAAAAGATAGAGCAGAGGTTGCCAGCTCCCCTCCACGGAGGATAATGATGTTTTCTTTCCAGCAGAGATTCACGTACTCTTGAAATGTACCGTCAAGTGACTTTTCCACGCCAGCTCCCGGTCCCTCCTGGTCTGCAGCCTGGGCCATACCCAAAAACCAGGGTTGCAGAGTCTTCTTGCCAACTCTACTCCTGCTGCCCAGATAACAGAAAGGCCCACAACTTATGGATCTGAAGCTTTCCTATGTGCCCTTCCCTGGTGTTGCTCTCTGGGGCACACCTCCAGAGACTCAAGTGCTTGTTTTGTATGATTCCACAGGGAGAGAAGAGGGAAAAGGCTTGGCCTGCTGCTTAAAAATGTAATTAGCATCATATTTTAACAACACTGTGACAATAATTGCTTCCCGACAATACTGAGAAATCTGCAGTGGAGACTCCCTGGTGTCTCTGTCAGAGTGAGTGATACCTAAGTCTCGAGTGCCCCACCAACAGGCTGTAAGCTGGGCTGCTCCTCAGCTCTGCTTTCCCTTCCCCTCTTTTCACTTGTGGGCTGTGCTCAAGGCTGCATCGCCATGTTGAGGTTCACTTGCCGCTTATCTTTGCAAAAGGGCCGACAGTTCCCCGGATATTGAGTCATGTTGGAGCAGACTGGAGACACTTCATTTGTGGTGGTCCCACTCGGAGCACTCTGCTCTGGTGACCGGGGTGAGTTTTCACCTGTTCTACCCAAGGCAATGGGAAAGCTGAGCCAAGTGGCCTCCGAAGCCTCATGTTCAAGGTCAGTGTACCTACCTGATGGCATACGTGTTTGATCATCATACTCGGAGACATACTCTGAGACAGCGATAATCATTTTGCCTCCTCTCTTCTGGGGGTGGGAGGGAGGGAGGCTTGCATAGGGATAAGTGGTTTTTATCTTTAAGACTGTGGTCATCCGCGTGTGAACCATTTCTGTTGACATCAGCCTACCCCACCACACCCAGCCCTGTAAACTCTCCAGGCCAGGAATTGGGATTTGACCCAGGACAGGGAGGAGCAGAACCTCTAAGCCTGGGCTTTTTTGGGGAGGGACCATTGCAGCCTAGGTTATGAGCAAATGAAATCTTATTTATTCAAGATAGCTTTTCAGGCACCCGTTTCCCTCCATCAGCAAGCTAACTAAGAGCTGTACGGAAGGACCCACAAGTTTACCAGCCAGCAGTATAGTTTCTTACCTGTCGCTTCCTTCCAGACACATTTATCATAACGGAAAGAAGGGCCAGCTGGACTCAGTGAACCTAACCTAGCATCTCTTGTGAAAGGGGATGGAAGGGCCCAGGAACAAAGACTTCAGACTCCCTCCCCACATACTCTGTACTTCTCTGCCGTGATTAAAAGCACCTAAGATTCTACCTCCTGCAAAAGTACTGAACTACAGCCCAGCTTTGATTTTACAATGCATCCCGTGTCCAGAGCCATACTCCATCCCATACCGTTCCTCCCCTTGCACAGGTCGCCACTGACATTTCTCTCTCTTGCTACTAGCTCTAATACCTGCCCCTCCAGTGATGAGCCAACTCACTCTAACTTCAGGGGGCAGCTTCCCTCCCCGCATCCCAGAACAATCCCAGTGCCTGAAGCCAGCTTCTTCGCTACACCCTGGGACACCCCACTGCCGGGGTCTGCCGTGCCTACTCACGCCAGCCTTGCCCCACAGTTCTCTCCTTCGATGTCACCTCCAGCCACGTTTTCAGTGTTGACAGACTCCGTCTCACTCGTGGGCATGCTCACTGCAAGAAGCAAAGGGGCAAGGGCAAGTGTTGAGGGAGGGAGAGAAGGGGAGCAGGAGAGTGTTAGTGTGCAGCACACACAGTTCTGGAGCTGAGATCTGGTTGGGGGGAAGAAGCCTGAGTATCTGCTGGCCCATCTGTGGGGCCTAGGCCCTGCATTATCCTGACCAAGCTTGAGGGTTTCCAACCTGCTGCTTGTCTAGGGAAAGTCTGGCTGCTAAGGACAATATTAACTAGAGGGAATACGGGAGGGAATCTGGTGATGAGGTCAGTTTATCTTATAGGACATGTCTGGAAAAAGCTGACCATTGAATTCCTTTCTCCACTCTCAACACTAGAAGCTCTCCACTTGCAGCTACTCTTCACCACAGAAAGACAGCTTTCATGCCAATACTTTATCTCCCGTATTTCTTTTCACCCAGCAAATCTAACAGGCTCCTTCCCAGGATTAGGGTTCAGTTTGTTTGCAGAAAGGGCTGCCTGTGTGTACTATCAGATGGACTTGAAGATTTCCCTTTCCCTGCAGTGCATCCTGTGTCCCAAGCCAGTTACACACAGGACCTTATCTGAAATGGCAAGTTTGTAAGGAATGGCCATGACCAAACCACATGCCAAGACACACTCTGGCACTGTGGGCATGAGAACTGGAGATGCCTAAAGGTAGAATCCACAAAATTGAGTTAAAATGTGGCCTGAGAAGAGCCTGCCAGGATTCCTCCTTCTCCTTTAGCAGTTCTGGCATTCAAGGTGACTTGAGACATCTAGATCCATCAGAGGCAACTTTTCCAGTCAGTATTTGGCCTCCCAAGGAGGCTGTGGGCTGAATTTCCACAACGGAGTGAATCTCCTAATTTAGAATCCAGCTCAGTCATTAAGAAGAAGACGATTTTTATTATTTATTCTTCTAAATAGAAGTTTAACTCAAAGAATTCTTTGTCGTCTTTTGCCAAACTTTTAATGTCCCAAGTTCCTTAGTTGTGCCAGTGCTCACTCTTTAGAGTGGCCCGGTTCAGCTCTCCTTCCAGAACACCTAGCTGCTGAGAGAATCACCAGCCCTTGGCAGCCAGAGTCTGCAATGAGCGCGGGCGTGGCATCTGGTGACGTCTCCATGGAGCTGCCACAGCCCGTCCGGTTGCATAATGTCGATGGACATGGACTTTCTCAGTTTCTCTTCTTTTGATGAAAGCAAGCCAGGCAGGTGAGAAGAGACTTATTTCAAGAATATGGAAGGTATAAACAAGAAGCCCAGGATTTACCATGGGTTTGTCACATGGGAGAGAACTCTCCAAATGAGACTGCTTTTTAATAAAGATGGGTAAAATAAACACCATCTCACAAATTTTTTGGGCTGGATGGGCCTTTATAATTTATCCCCTCACTTTACAGGAGAAGAAAGCAATGCTGAGAACAGGGCTGTCATGGCCAGCGTCACATGGTGTATTTGGAGCAGGACTGGGACCAGGGCACAAGGGTCATGCCCCTTGCACCATGCTCATCTTGACTGCCCCTGTGGTGACCAACTCTCTACGCTGTATCCTAGGATATGACAGTGTTCCTAAAGCCGGGTGCGGCTCAGGAAGCAGCACTGGAGGGTAGCAAATAGCCCAATGGTGGGGTTAAGTTTTATAGCATTTACACTTTATAGCACTTTACAGCCCAAGGTCTGAGCGAACTGGTGGGCTCAGACCTTAGCTTTTAGCACCGGGAGCTGGGAAGACTGATCTCAGTACTTGTCAGGGTCTTCGTCCTATCCATGTGAAGGAAAAAGTCATCCAGCTGAGGAGGTGCCAGCCTTTCACCCCATCTCTAACCATCTCTAATCATCTCTGAACTCAGGCTCCTTAACTTTCCAGACGTCATTATTGGAAGGCTGAGCTGCAGGCAGAAAGCTGGCTGACTTTTCTGACACTTCGCTCCTGGAGTCTCTTCTGTGCTAGTGGAGTGGTGTGACAGTGGTGCTGTTAATCTCAGAAAGACAACAAAATCAAGAATGGGCAGACCTGGGCCTTAGGGGTAACCACGCCATCTTCTAAAACAAGGCAGTGTCCACACCTGTAGCAAATTTGCTTTTATAATGACCTTGATGTTGGCTAGCACTCTCCAGAGGAAGGGTTCCATGAAAGAATAGCTGCTACTGACTGATTTTATACACAGGAAGACATGATGAGGCAGTGGCTTTGGCAGGGACAGGTTGCCATGCCTTCACAAAACACACATGTACAAATACATACACATACGTACATGTACACACACGTGCACATACATACACACAACCACATCACAAGCTGTTAAGAGGAGCACCCTCCTGTGCAGACCAGTAAGTACCAACACTGACACACACGGAGCACACGGACATTACCATGGGTATCTGTGGAGTGACTAAACCAAGCAAACTTCCCTTTCTTCTGATCCAGCAAGCTCGCCGGAGCGCCTCCTTTCACAGACAAGATGGCCAGTGTCAAGAACCAGGAACAAGACACCAACAGAGAACATGCAGTCAGCCACGGGCAAAAGAAAGAAACAAGGAACTCAGCTTTCACATGAAACATCCATTTCCATTTCCAAAAATTAACAAAAGAAAATAAAGAGCAATAAACCAAAATATACGAGAAAACGTAACAAAATAAAACCCAAATCCCAAATCACATGAATTAACAACACAAAACAAATGATGGACCCTGAGTAAAACGAAAGATACGCTCCGGTAGAAGCTTTGGTCTACTCTGGCACATCTAATTAGTGACTTTGAGGACAGCGCTTCCTGGGAGGAGCTGTCACTCACCTCTTCTGCCTCCCAAGGGAGGTACGCCTTGCATGGGTTCCTGTGGGGTAGCCGCTAAAGTCCAGCTGCAGCACTGGCATCTGCCTTCACCCCCACTGCCCACCAGCCAGGTGACATGTCCTCACCCCTACAGGGTCCATACTGCAGAACTCTACCCCATGAAGGATGCAAGGCCCCCTCACCATTTACAACAGGACAGTGTCATTCACAAGTGGAAAAACCACCCACTGGTCTACCACCCCTTCATCCAGCGCCACCGTTCAGTTCCATTCAGTTGAGACCCATCAAATGCCTCAGTTCTGATCCCACCCAAAGCATAACGTAGCACTTTGTTTTTCTTTTCACAAACGTTTATTATCCTTTGAGCAATGTGTATTCAATTTATAAACTTTTTGAATGAATAGTCTACTTCACATTTTGTTTTCTTTTTACAAAGAGACAATCTGAGTCCACTTCAGTACAGAATAGCTGAACTTCTCTTGGTAACTACTTTTAATCAGTCAAAGTAGGCAAGGCAAATGTTACGTTGCCTGTCACTGGGTGCTCTTTTGAGGAAGCTTATAGATAAGAGAGAAGAATTTTGTGTGCTGCTGTTGGGTCTGGGCTGTAGCTGGGGACAAAGGGGTAATGAACACTAATCCTTCAAGAGAAGTGGGCATTTCGTATTCTGAATAGACCTGGAGTTCCAGGTGTCCAAAGCCTCACCTAATTCCTCAGTGTGAGTGTTCTTTTGTCCTCTCACTTCATTTGATAAGACTAGCACGGATGGCCCCTCTTTGAGGGCACGGTGGAGGGTGCTAGGGATGGGCAGTGGGTGTGGCATGCCTACAACTCACAAGGAGCAGCAACGGATGGAGATGGGAGACCATCCGTCCAGTTGAGGAAAGGGCAAGGGGGCCTATCATCTCTGGGAAGGCACGTGAAGGGGATGTCAGCACGCATATCAGGGCTGTTACTCTCTCATCTTCTTCTCCTGGAACTCAGATTACGGCCAGTGAGCTTCCTAGAATGTCGCTCCTTAATGCGAATTGTGAAGAATGGCTCATACACAGAAGGAGTCAGACTTATTTTTGATCTATGTAAAGGGCCATGTCTCAAATATACTCATTTTTAAAATACGAAGTATGGAATAAATAAAAACTTTACAATCGGGATGGTAGCACTTAAAAAAAAAAAACTTCTCAAAACTCCTACATGAAAGTAGCACTGAGAATTGGAGGCTGAAGCGAGAGACTTGGTTCAAGTTTCTCTCCTAGAGAGAGGTATGTCTTGATTTAGGCTGATGACAGCCCCAAAATGAACACCTCACAATGAGCAGCATTTTATTGGACATGTGAAAGGGCAGAAGTCAGGCTGCCAGTCAACAAGCTTTGTTCATGTGGTTTGTGGGAGGGGACAAATGCTATAGTCAGTGACCAAGAGCCCAGAATACTGAGACCCTCCATAGAGAAGCACTGTCCAGTGTTTGACTATGACATCAAGTGCCTCATTTTGCTCAATTTCAGAAATAACTGCATGAGAACTTTAAAAACAATAGGAAGAACTTGAATTAAATACATGGCCACCTAAGATATCACTGAATTTGAGCAGGGCTGGTCTTTCAAGTGGGCAAAGTTGTAGCCACTTGTATGCCAAATGACTGAAAAACCTTTGGGTCAGGTCATTTACCTACAGGTTCCTGGCTAGAATGAGCACATCTCATCTGGAAAGAGCAATGTGGTAACACATCTGTGTCTACTTGCTTGTGATAGTTTTCTCTATAAGCATTTGGCAGAATAAAATGGGTGAAGATGGAGTTTGTATTCTCATTATTAAGGGACTAAACAGCAGTATCATAGCTGATACTTTAAGGAAAACCTTTAATGGAACGCCCAGATTGTCGAAGCTTAGAACCACAAATGCTGGATAGTGGGCCTCTGGATGAGATAAAAAGTCTGACCCTTCCTTCGGCCACTCAAATGACGAGTAGGTTGGAAACCAAGGCAGAAGGATGGCAAAGAATCTAGATGCTAGGAACATTTAGCCTAAAGGTAACTCGCTCCAGTGCCCTTGGCAGCACAGCTTGACTCCTCATCCGCAGACATCAGAATAGCAGTGCCCAACACATGGCGAGTGTTAGTGGGAGAAAGCCGAGGAAGAAAGCTAGAGAAGTCTCTTTTCTTGATTTCCTAGTTTCACTGTTACCAGGTACTATGAATGAAATGTGGCTTTCTGGGCTGCCCTCTTACCTGGTTTTTGATGAGAAGATTGCAAAAACCAGAAAAAGAGAGAGACAGAGACAAACAGACAGACAGACAGAGACAGACAGACAGAGACACAGAGAGAGACAGACAGAGATAAATCTTTAAAAGAATCACTAAGAGCTGCCCTAGCAAGTGATGAATAACACCAATGCCCTTTTAGCCCTGTCATAACGAGTTGCTCAGATGCCATGTCTCTCCTTCTCTCCCTCCCTCTCACCTTTCCTTAAGATGGGGTCTTGCCTTGTTGCTCAGGCTGGCCCTGAGCTCCTGGGCTCAAGTGATCCTCCTGCTTCAGCCTTCCAAGTAGCTGGAAGCCACCTTACCCAGTTAGATTTCATCTTGCTAAACAACAGTTTACATGTTTGAATTCATGATTTCCTCCCCCCTCCCCCAAGCACCACTCTTGGTGGCCATTCTTGCTTGAATGGTGCTTAGTAGGACTATTTCTGTGTCTCCAAAGAGGGACACAGTTATTGTCTCTTTCCTAACTTGCTTGGAGAACAAGTGTGTGGATACTGGAGGATTGTAAGAGGTTATTTTCTCCATGAGATAACCTCTGGAGACTAAAAGCCACACAAACCATCTGGGGGAGGACCACAGCTCTAAGCCACTGTCGATCTTGGCAGCCCTGGAACATCTGGACATGTAGCTCTCTGTGGGCTTATTCATCAAACTATGGGAATCCACCAGGATTTGCCACATGTGCTTGGAAGTATGGTGCCTGGCTCAGCTGTGCAATCTCTCTGCAGCTATGGACAACACAGAAAGTGGAGACTCACAGCACACGATCCTCCTTTTTACCCTACAAGAAATGAACTCTCTGTAAAAGGAATGATTCTCTCTGCACAGCTCCTAATAACTCTTAAAATCAGTCTCCAAGTGGTGGGCCTGCTGAAGGCTGGCCGATGTGTTCACACCTCATATTTTCCTTAAAAAGAAATAAGATTTTATTTGGCCATCCTGATGCCCACATGACATAGTATGTGTTCAAACATGGCCAAAATCATTAAGCATGAATTAAGAAACAAAAAAACCAACCTTCAGAACTTGGGTTTTGATAAAGAAAAAAGCCACTACAGTTGTTTAGCAATAAATCCACAGAGGAAACAGCAAACTCTTCTTAGCCACTTCTTCTGTTTCTCTCTCTTCCTTCCCATCTCCAGGGCTAGGAGGAGACATGCGGAGAACTGCGCACATATACAGTCTCTGCGCCTGCCCTGTCTCTGGCCTTCCTATGCATCATGACTGACTGAGGGGCATCGCAATGAAGCTCTGTGAGAGAGAATTAAGAGTGAATTTTGAGAGAGACGAAGAAATCTGCCTCATTCTGAAAGCTTTGGGCACTCAAAACAGCTCTGAGTTTGTCCCAGGGATGGGGCTTTGGGAAGTCCTCGTGTGATGGCCACCAGGAATGCCTGGCCTCTACGAAATTTGCGAAGAGAAGTGTCCTGTCTTTGTTCTGCAGTGTGGCTGGCAGCCTGCTACCCACAGTCAGTGAACTTATCCTCTATTGCCAACATTTTACCTCCTCTTTTAGGCAGAGGGTTGACAGTGTTCCCAGCAGGAGATGGGTGTTGGAAGCCAAAGTTGCAAAGGCACTTCTCACCCAGCCAGAGCTTTCCCGGTGAGATAGGATACTGCAAGGAGCCAGAGGCCCACCAGATCCGATCGCCCAGGCTTGTGCGCATTCTAGTTGGAACATGTCCTTGCCACTCACTTGGCCAGATGCCCACTTTAGGATCTGTTTCATATATGAATGGTATAACTAGTACTTCTCAAACTAATCAGAGTGATGGGTACTGAGCAGAAGAATCCCTAATTTCCTGCCTCACTGACCCTAATCTGGAATCCAAAATGCCCTATAATTTGGCTTTCTATCTGTCCTATCTGTTATGTGTGGAATTATATGCCTTCCTGCCATCCAGAAATTCATAGGCTGGTTTTCAGAACTATGACTGTATTTGGAGACAGGTCTTTAAAGAGGTGATTAAAACGAGGTCACAAGGGTAGGCCTTAACCTAGTATGACTGGTATCCTTAGAAGAAGGAATGTGGGCACAAACACCCACAGAGGGAAGACCATGCTCAGACACAGAAAGGCATCTACAAGCAAAGAAGAGGCCTAGACCTGATCTTTTCCTCAGGAACATCATAAGAAATCAACCTGGCCAACACCTTGAACTCAGACTTCCAGCCTCTAGAATTGTGAAGAGATCAACTTCTGTTAAGGCTGTAGCACTTTGTTATAAAGCAACAGCTGACTGAGACACTCCCTGACCACCCTCACTTTCTGCAGAACTTCTCCAGTCAAGTCCAGTTGCCCTCCTCATTGTCCCTGGAATGTGCCATCTTTATGCCAACTCTTGGCATCTGTCCACATGGTTGTCTATATCATGCCTTCTCCCTGGAGTGCCCACCCACCTCTCCTCATGAATTTCAAGGTGTCCAGGGTCAGCCAAACCCAGGCTGCCACCTGTTTTTGTAAATAAAGTTTAACTGGGTCATGGTCTTGTTCATCTGGCTTGTCTTATCTATGGCTGTTTCCCCTCTATAGAACACAGCTGGAAAGCTGCAGGAGATGCCCTACGGGGCCTACAAAACCCAAAGTATTTTCTACTTGGCTTTCAGAGAAAGAGTCTGCTAATCCCCGCCAATTCACATTTCATTCATTCCTGGAGGCCCAGTTCTCACCTGTGGTGGCATCCAGAAAAGTTCTCTGCCCAGTGAGTTCTTTCCTCTGATGTCCTAGACCTCCAGGGTCTGTGTGAGTTTTAAATAAAAACCTGGATTGTTTCCTCCACCCACTCCCAGATCAGTGACTCTGGGTAAGTTATTTAACCTTTCTGAGCCCAAGTTTCCTTGTCTATAAAATGGAGACTGTGATATTATTTATTCCGAGAGCTCTTGGTAAGGAAAAAATGAAATAATATTGGTAAAAGGAATCTGTAAAATGCTAAGTGCTAATAAATATTTGCTAATATTGCTAACTAAATTTCAACTATTTTTCTTGAAGTTTGGTTGTTACTTTGCAAGTATTAGATTTGTCTGCCTAAATTATAATTTTCTCAAGGCCAGAGATTTTATCTGGAGTCCTCTTCTGGTCCTATGGAGCTATAGTAACAACACTTTATGTCTTCGTGGAGTTTTAAGGGTTCTCCTAGATCCCATCACCACTGTCAGTCCTTCTCCACCATGACATCTGCCCAGGAGGCTGGCCTTTGTACACCAGGTCAGGAGCTCTGCTCTGCTGGGCTGGCCAATGGGAAGCATGGGCAAGTATATGGGGGTACAGAGGGGTGTGAGTTGTGTGGATTGTGGGCTGTGTGGATTGTGGGCTGTGTGGCTTGGCTTCGTCATGCTGCCAAAGAAGCCTTGCTTATGGTCTGGTCACATGGCCCTCTCTCCACAGCTTCGCTTTTGGACTCTGGTAAGTGTTCCCTCTCTTTGTACCTTCTCACTCACAGCGGCAATAGCTCCCTACAGCAACCCAAGAGTGCTGCACCGTCCTTTGCTGACTTCTTCAAACCCTGTCAGCATCTTTATCAAACTCTCCTTAAATTGTCCAGTTTGAGACAACTCTGCACTCAGCAAGGACCCTGACAGTCAGGCCCTGTGGGTGTAGGCAAGGCAGGCACCATCTCCCTCGCTGACCACCAAGCTGAAGTTAGGGAGGGAGCTCATACCTGGCAGGGGATGACTGGTCTTGGGTTCAGAGCCCTCTCGGCCTCATCAGGCAACCTCTGGAACAGCTTTGCTCAAGTCTGTCTTTGCAGTGTGAATGACTGAGGAGAACCAGTGATGTAGAGAACAATACCAGTTCTCCATGGGTCCTGGGCAGTATGGAGCTGTACACTCTGGTCTGCTTCCTGCCCCCAGAGACTCTTGGGAGGAACTGTGGTGCATTCCATCTAGTTTTCTGTTCTCTTGAGAACAAATACGTCCAAAGTTTTTCCTCACTGTCTTTCTTCAGTTTGACAGACTAAGCACATAGTCATAGGTTTCTCACACTGACAAGTGAAGAAGCTCTTCATAGGTCTTTGCCCCATTCAGAGTCAGAATCTCCCTCACACCATGAGGCTAGGAAACGCCAAGGACAGTCCTTGGCTCAGGCTGACCACTAAATAACTCCAAAGCACTAATAATTTTGGTTCTCATTTCTCCATCTCCTAATGAATGAATTGAACTTAATGATGAACTGAAGGGAAAGAAAGAGAGAGGGTACAAAAGGAGAAAACTAAGTGGTAGAACAGAGGAAACAGATAGTGAGAGAGAAAGAGAAGACAAAAAGCAAAAGGTACTCAGGTTAAGGCAGCCTGCCTGGGTAGAAAAGTCCCAGAGAAAGGTGCCACGTACTTCCAGAACCTTCTCAACCATTTCCTGCCAGCCCAGGCCCAGCTTGGCTTCTTCCACATAAGCAATTAAGACCGGGTTGATTTTAAGCCATCAGAAAGTAAATATAAAACAGGATTAAATATTAAGAAGCCAAACAAAGTGGGCTTATTAAAAAAGGCACAATATATGCATGATATGCCAGCATTATAATTATTATTACCGCTATAAACTGGGAGGAGGCATAATGCTGCCCTTGATCTGCAGCCATAATCCAAAGAAGAAAACTAGGGTTGTTGTGATCTCAGCAGGCCATAAACATCCAGCACTTCCAAGCAGAAAGTTTCCCTCCTGCACCACGGCACCGCGGGGTCAGGCTACCTTGGGTGTGTCTGCAGGTTGGGAGGAGGTGAGCAGGGGCAAGAAGGGGCAGGGAAGTGAGATCAGCTGCCTCAGACAAACTTCTGAACTTTCGCACACGTCCCTGGCCTCCCTCTCCCTGTACTGTACCTTCACTATTGGCAGGGGCCGTGTGCAACATTCTCAGGCTCATGGGAGAAACAAGATGCTAATCACACAGGAGTCAGACATCCAAAGGGAAACACAGGCCATCTGCTAAAGGGTGACAGGGATATTCTGGACAGGGATTATGATGGCCTGTTTCCTTTGGAAATCCAATTCTTTCAGGCATAGACCACTTTTAGGTTGGAGAGGGCACACTGTTCTGTTCACAAAGGTTAGTAGTTGATGGTCACCCATGTGGTATTACATGAGAGAGAAAGAGAATGGTGTGTGCCTCCAGCTAATCCTTCTACAGAGTCAGTGATATTGAATGGTCAATCCTTATTTTAAAGCCTTGTCCACTTTAAGTATATACTAGCAATCTCAGTAATTTCTATCTTAATAATAATAATGATGATGATGATGATGATTATGGTAATGGTGATGGGTCTGTTTTAATCACTATGGGCCAGCACTTTCACATATTTTAAATGGCTTAACCCTGTGATGAAGTATTATATGTGCCCATTTTATAGATTAAAAAACTGAGGCTTAGAGAATTCAGTCCCTGAATTGTTTAAAGTAAGCAGCTAGTAAGATCTAGGATTTGAACCCAGGTGTCACCTCTTAGCTGCTATTATATAGGATAAATTTATAATTTCCTTTTCTAATCATGAGGGGTGATGAGAGTCTCGAGGATGTGCTTGGGTCACCAAGAAGAAGACAGAAAACTTAGTGGTGGTCCTGGAGAGAAGCCCCTTATTTAATAATCCCACCCAGGGCCTCCTGCCATCAATTCTGGGCAGACAGGAAGGCAGGACGAAGAGCCCCAGGCTCAGAAGCACCAACTCTGTGGCTAGTGGGCCTGTTCTGAATCCTGGCTCTGCCACTTTGGATCCACGTGGCTTTGGACGTGCTGCCTCTCTCCTCTGTGGCTCAGTTCTCCCTTTGTAAAATGGAGGTTCTAGTCAACTGGCATTGCAGCCGCAGAAGAGCTCTGGAAGGTGGTTGGCCGGCCCTCATTTTATAGGTGAAAGTGTAAGTCCAGAGAGGGTCACAACTTGCCCAACGTCACACAGCTATTCAGTGGCAGAGTTCTGATCCTCTTTCTGCCAGCCAGTGTCGGGTGTTTTCTCACTTGCCGCAGAAAAGCTGAAGGCCCAGCTTGGTCAGAAAGGCGTCAGAGGGGAGCACAGAGCTCCTCCCTCCCCTCCTTCTGGAGTCCAAGAGTTCTGCTCTGCATGGGGTTTGAGCACGGTACCCCCCTCTGTGTTATTTACAACAGATGCATTCTTACTTCCTCTTCTTCTGTGCTTTCTGCTGCTCAGCATAACACTGACTTAGGTCAGGTTTTCTGTAGGAGACACTCAGGGACCCAGCCCTGTCTTAAAGGGAAGCCACCCGGAGCAAGGAGCAATACTTCTCCAGAAGGGTCTCAGACTTGTCTTGCTTCCAGTAAATTTCAGTAAATTGTTGCTTTAAATTTCTGGGCTAGCTCTATTAATGGCACTTGTGTGAAATGAGTCATTTTAGCTCCCAGCCCAACCCCATGGTGCCTCTTTAGCCTCATAATTTCATGAATGAGTTTACAGGCAGCTGTCAGAATATCAATTATTCTGCCCCCTTCTGGGTGAGTCCTTTAATTACTCTCCTAACTCTGCTTGCTGGATGCTTACGTTGTGACTTTCCTCCATGGTCTGGTGGGGATGGAGTCCTTCATCTATCTGGCTACTTTCCCTGCCCACACTGTTCACTGAGTGGTCTGGTCCTTCAATAGTTCTTCGCTTTGGCAAAGCCTCCCTCCTCTCTGGGCCAGTCAGCCTCATTAAGATAGAGGTACAGTGCTCAGGACATTTGGAGGGGGGGAGTCAGACAAAGATAGAGTTCTGGGATGGCAAAGGTCCTAGAACTCATGTTCTGTGATCACAGAGAACAGTGGAAGAAACCAGAAAGGTTGAATTTAGGAAAGGCAGGTTATGGGGACCTTATCACCATCTTCTGTTACCCAAAGTCTGCTTACACGGGTGGAAGATGCTACCTGCCCACAGTAGCTCTACAAGGCTGT
>PVJO010031186.1:0-14609 GCA_004026905.1 Hystrix cristata
CCCCTTGCCCTCTTCTTGTTCCCTTGGACTCTTTGCCTATTAGTTTAAATCTGACCCTTTGCCTTTTTGTATCTATTGTTTACCCTTTTCTTTTGTTTGTATTTTGCCTCACTCAGATGAAGGATACCATATGGTATTCAACTTTGCAAGTCTGGTTTATTTTATCCAACATTATATTTTCCAGGTCCATCCATTTTCCTATAAATGACTCAAGGTTGTCATTCTTTATAGCTGAATAGTATTCCATTATGTGTAGATACCACGTTTTGCTTATCCAGGTGTCTATTGACTATCTTTGACAAAGGATGCGAAAGCATATGTTGGAGGAAAGATAGCCTATTCAACAAATGGTGTTGGGAAAACTGGTTGTCAGTTTGTAGAAGAATGAAACTGGCCCCATATCTCTCACCATATACTAAATTAAAATCAAAGTAGATCAAAGATCTAAACATTAAGACAGAAACATTAAACCTTCTGGAAGACAAAATAGGTAAAACACTTGAAGACATAGGCGTAGGGAAGGACTTCCTAAACAGAACCTCAATGGCACAGGAAATAACAACAACACTCAACAAATGGGACTATATTAGACTAAAGAGTTTCTGTACAGCAAAAGAGTCAATTAGGAGGATGAAGAGAAAACCCACAGAATGAGAAAAAATCTTTGCTAGCTACTCCTCAGACAGAAGACTAATATCTAGAATACACAAAGAAATTTAAAAAATTAAACTACCTAAAATGAATGACCCACTCGAGAAATGGGCCGGAGAAATGAACAGATACTTCACAGTGGAAGAAATACAAGTGGCCAACAAATAAATGAAAAAATGTTCAATGTCTATGGCTATTAGAGAAATACAAGTTAAAACGTTAAGAAGTCAAACAATAACAAATACTGGCGGGACTGTGGTGAAAAGGGAACCGTCCTACACTGTTGGTGGGAATGCGAACTAGTATAACCGCTGTGGAAATCAGTATGGAGATTTCTCAGAAGCCTGGAAGTAGAAATCCCGTGAGACCCAGCTATTCCCCTGCTAGGTATCTTCCCTGAAGAGCTAAGACATCATACTGCAGAGATACTTGCACAACAATGTTTACAGCAGCACAATTTGTAAGAGCTAATGGGTCAGGTTTTGATAAACATAAAAGAGAAAGAGAATTTAGGAGAAGAGATACTGAAAATGGGAGAGAGAGAATTCTTCACTTGATTTATGGAGCTATGATTCTATTAAAAAATAAAAAAGCAGCAACAATGAACTTTGATTAAAAAAAAAAAAAAGATCAGCCTCACTCCGGGTTGTCATAGAGCAGTGTAGGTGACTCCTTCTCT
The DNA here is from genome assembly GCA_004026905.1 of Hystrix cristata. Lineage (NCBI taxonomy): Eukaryota > Metazoa > Chordata > Mammalia > Rodentia > Hystricidae > Hystrix > Hystrix cristata. The sequence goes on from PVJO010031186.1 coordinate 1,331, forward strand.
TTTTTCTGTGGTGTTTGGCTCTGAATAAGGAGAAGGAATATGCATGAAAATAGTGTATTTATTCCCCACAGAAAGTAAGGCCGTAAGAGACCACTACCTCCATTCAATTCAGAATGTGGAAAGTTATGTTTCTCCTAGTGCCAGCTTCTAAGTCTAAAACCAACATTTTTTACTCATTTTCAGAGTAATATAGTCTTGGTTAACTTAACAAAGGTGTTGCAGTAAGCATTGATTATTGCTCCAAGGCTAATTCTGGCTCCACCCTGGAACCTCAGTTTAGGAAGAAAACAAGTCCCTTTCTCTGCTACGCTGGCATAAAAGCAGACCAAGCTCAGGCTGTCCAGGAAAGAATAATGTTATACAGTTTCTAAAGGAGATGACGTGAAAGCAATAATTGAAATCCCAGCTAGCCGTAGATACCATTGAGCCGTCTGAGCTGGCTCTCCCTCTAAAGTCCAATTCATCTGCTTCTTTTAGGAGTTGAATACCCACTGGGATTCCTTGCAAAGGCTTGCAGATGAACAGCAGCAACTGCTAAGCAGTGCCCACGCTGTCCAGGTGTTCCACAGGTAAGAATTTGGACTCCAAAAATCAGTGCTGTTCTAGAATCCACACACAGAACTTACAAGTCTAGTTACTAGGGCAGAACCACAGCTATTAGTTTAACCCTCTTCCTGAGTTACCACAATTTGCTAACGGGAATCAAGTTTTTCAGCAATAGATTCCTCTTGTTGCACACCGTATGCACGAAGACAACCAATTTCAACATTCTAGAACCTGACTTGAACCCTGGCACATAATTCATAGTTTATATATGTTTTCTTGATAGTGAATCAAACTTGGATTATAAATAAGAGGCTAAAGAAATTATATTCCTGAGCAAGAAGCAGTCAGTAAAAGGCAACAAGCATCACATTGAGTCCAAGTATTTGTTCCACATCTTTTTAGGTTTCATTCACAGACTCATGCCTACACTAAGAAACACAAATATGTGTATAAATAAGTAAACAAATGAAAACCATAGAAACGGAAACCAAAGATGTTCCTATGGGTAAATGTGTTTTTAAAGATGCTGAGAAGAGAAAACAGAGATCATATGGGTCTGGCTGGTTAGATCAGCTTAGAATGGAAAGCCCTGGAATGTGATGCTCAGACATGTGACTCTGCTGTTGGACTAGTTGGCTTACACTTGGTCTCCACTGTTTGGAAGTGGTGTTATCTTGAGAACTACTTACCTTCTTTGAGCTCCAATATTTTGAAGTGTATAATGGGCATAATAGTAAGTTAAGAAGATGAAAGGAATCTCTAAGTAATAAAGGATGGTGGTGGTGGAGGTGGGTCCCTTGTGAGCTCAGCTTCTAATTCCCATTACTACTCCTAAACTCTCTACTCTCTGATGTATCAGAGAAGCAGATGACACAAAAGAGCAGATTGAGAAGAAATGCCAGGCCCTCCGGGTTGCTGACCCTGGCTCAGACCTGCTCAGTGTTCAGGCCCTTCAGCGGCAGCATGAGGTGTTTGAGAGAGACCTCATCCCCCTGGGGGAGAAGGTGAGATATGTGTGCTTCCAAGCTTTCTTAGTAGCTTCCTCTCTGTTTTCACACCTCATTTTTGCGTATTACTTTCTCTTGTACTGTACCATATTTGTTTGTTCTTCTCTCGGATCCTGAAGCAAGGGCACTAAAAGGACATAACTGCATGACCACTAACGTGGGGGAAAATATATTGAATCTCTGAGTGAGTAACCTGTGTCCTTTTGTCTCTTTAGTGAAAATCAAGTGATCAGATCTGGGGCAAGTAGTTAGAGTTCAGTGATCTAAGAGAAAGAAAATATACCCATACCCTGACTGGTTAAACCGTGCCTGAGTAGTGTGTGATATCTCCTTAGCCAGACACTGAATAAGTTTGACCCTACACCAAACCCCAAAGGAAAGTACAGAGCTTTCCAGACACACTGGAGGCAAGGTACAGCTTTGCGTTATCATACAGCTTAAAACGAAGCTCATGGGGAATCTCACATGAAGACCCAGGACCCATGGGTTCTCTAACCAATGTTGCCAGTAACCAGCATAGCCACTTTTAACCATCCTTCCCACACAGCTCCTTATTTTTAAAAGAGTTATGGTTAGGTCATCATGAATACTTTAGAGTTATCATGTGAAATAAAAGGCTGGTACCGTTTTAGGAAGTATCAAGGCATGATTGCATATTACTGGTGTCTATTTGAAGAGATGGCTACCAGGACTCAAGATTCTTTTGTTTTCTAAGTTTCGGTGCTGTACAAGGTACTTATCAGATCTCTCATCCCTCCCCAGGTTACCATGTTGGGAGAGACGGCAGAGCGACTCAGTGAGTCCCACCGAGATGCCACCGAGGACCTGCAGAGACAGCGAACAGAGCTGAACAAGGCCTGGGATGACCTGCAGGAGCTTACAAAGGATCGCAAGGAGAGCCTGAGTGAGGCCCACAAATTCTACCTGTTTCTCAGCAAGGCCAGGTAAAGCTCAAAGAGCAGACTGCCTGCCACCAGACAGATGAGCCAGCTTCGTATCTGGCCTAAGTGGTGCCCCTAGAACCAGTCTGGGTTTAGATGCTGTTCACTGCTGGATTTGGAAGATTCCATGATGTCTAAATCTTACAAAAGATGGCAGGATCAACACTTACAGCTGTAAAATACTGACAGTTTAAGGAATGTAAGGCTACATAGGCCAATCAAGTAAGTTGTAAAGTGCATGTTATATGTAAGAGACTGTGTCAGAATTTACAAGGCATGGAGTTTTTCTCCCTGCTGAGAGATGGAGAAGGATACAGATAACCATGGTGAAACATAACAAAACACACATCTTAAACCAACAGCAGTGGGGATCCAGAGCGAGAGAGAGAAACAGATGATGTATTATTCACGAAGTAGCATTTTGTTCTCATTGGTCAGAATTTTGACAGAAGACAAAACTATTCATATAGATACAACTATGCAAACAAAGACACAAGGAAAAGAAAGGCAGAAAATGTTGATGACGTGGGAGCAGCTAATGTATGGCTCTGTATAGTGGGGGATGGTAAAGAAAAGTAGCAAGAGATGAATGTGGAGATCAAATTCCAGAGAATTTTCAATGCCACACTACAGTCTAGAAATTATCATAATCTAAATCTTGCCCTGTAAATACACACTTCGTGGAATAATTCTGCCCTTCATATCAGTCTGGTTGGAGAAACATTTTGAATTGAATGTTTAAGAAGTAGCAATTTAGGAAATAAGCAAATGATTATATTTGCTCTAGGCAATTTCTCCCCCAATTAAGCACCTTTGGAAATCTGTAGGTTTTTTTTTTTAACCCCATATAAATAAATAGAACCATACCCATTCCTAAAAATCATATATATGTATGTATCATTGGTATTCCAGGTCAAATACTGCCTCCTTTTCCTTACAAAATCTTACTTCTCAATATTACAGAATTAGCCTAATGTTACCAGCCTTGAGAAATAGTAACACCTTATTTTATCACTTTATGATATTTTTGCTTTGAGTTTTTAAAACAGCTACTAGTTTCTAGGTTGTGTTTGCATTTCTCCCCCAACCTAAAGCACGAGTTCCTCAAAGGCACAGACACATCATTTTCCCAATGTTTGATATTTAGTAGATTCTCAATATACATAGTCACTTGAATACATCAATAACTCAGTTTTTTTTTTTAAAGATATCTCTTCCCCAGAGCTTGGGGTTCCTTTTCAGCAGATGAGGTTAGGTATATTTATCAGATGCCTAATTTTATCATCATATGTAACTTTTAAGTTAATGCATGGCTGACATATGCCCTGCAGAAGAATAGAATTTAGTTTACCTTGTTTCACTTCTTGATTACTAAGAGAAGATCGGGAAGCAGATCTTGATTTAACCAGTAGTGTGGGGCATGTGCATATGTTTGTGTGTATTGGCGGGGGGCAGAATGGTGTAGTGGATTGTGCTGGGAATAAAAGTAAAAGTAAAGGTACGTCTTGCCTGAGAATCCACAGTGTATCTTTAAATTCCCAAAATCACTTAAAGGGACAGGAATATAGTAGTAACGGGGTATATGTGAGTCTAGGATTCCGAAGATCTGGGCATGAGCAAATTTCTTCTCTAAGGAGGCTTCTTCATCTTCAAAAAGGAAGCAAAAGAATTCTCAGAGTTCTCTACAGGATTACTTTAGAAATTAAACAGCATAATATATATGAAGACATTTTCAAATGCAAGGGATAACTATTAATAAGTACTGGAGTGAAAAACACCAAACTTAATATGACATATAAGCCGTAGTAAGTCAGATAGAAACTATTATTTTGGAAATGTTCTCTAGAAGGGAAATCTGCAGACAACCCTGAAGCCAGTTGTAAGATTTTCTTGCCAATCACGGTATGTCTATTTCTCTAGTGACCTGGAGAACTGGATGAAAGTCATTGGTGGAATGGTGTCCTCGCAGGAGCTGGCCAGTGACTTAACTGGCACAGAGATCTTGCTGGAGCGACACCAGGTATGCATGGCTGATGCCTTGAATTGATAGCCTGCCCTTATTAAACCTTTTCAATGGATTGGCCTCCCTAATCTCTCTTTCTCTTTCTCCACAGGAGCAGCATAGTGAAATGGAGGCGGAGACTCCCATCTTCCAGGCCTTGGAAGAATTTGGCCGAGAACTAATTGACAGTGGGCACAGTAATAGCCCTGAAATTGAGAAAAAGCTTCAAACTGTCCAACAAAGCAGAGATTATTTGGAGAAGGCTTGGGAAGACCGCAAAAAGATGTTACACCAATGCCTGGACTTGCAGGTATGGAAAACTCCCAGTAGTTAAGCAAATTTATCCTCCGTCCCTTCTTTGTGCGAACTCTTGTATGGTTGTTGTAGGTGCTGAATGTATCAGGATTTCTGTGTTGTAAACACAGTGGTGTCTCTTGATTATTTGGCATTGTACCCTACTTCCTAAACAGACCATTGCTCTGTTTTCTGCTCTTACCCCTGTTAGAAGAAGCAGTTTAGATGGTGGTCAGTCCTGGTCATGGGGATTTATTTATTGAATGACTGAAAGATTGATTTTCATTGAGAACTTAGTGTGTGCATGTCCCAGTACCACAAAGATTAATGAGATAATGGGTTTTTTTCTTATTAGTTTTTTGTTTGTTAGGTGATACTTGGAATTGAACCCAGGGCCTTGCACATGCTAGCAGTGAAATTAGACATGTAGCATAAATCATTCTAATGCAGGAGCTACCTGGGAATTAAAAAAAATTCATAACTGCTTTCAGGCTAAATGAAGGGAGCGATTATAGCTTTTAAAGGAACTGTGTGGGAATGTCACAAGGTACCTTATGGATTATGTTTAACAGAAGCTTAAGGAAATAACTAGTTCATATCTAAAAGGTGTAAAGTGTGAGAAATAGCTTTCCAAAATTGGGTATAATTTCTATAAAAACATAAAGTGCATATTCAGGAAAAAAATAAAAGTTTCAGGCTAGCCCAGATTGATTGAATGAGTGTTTCCTGGAAGGACGTAAGCATCCTTTGCGGGATCCTTTGCGTCATTGTCCTGGGAGAGGGGTAAGGCCATCTTCTCTGCCCACCTGGAACAAACACACCATCTACCTCTCATTTTGTCCCACACAGTATTTCCAAGGGGACTGTGAACAGGTTGAGAGCTGGATGGTGGCACGTGAGAGTTCCCTGAGGTCAGATGACAAGGACTCCTTGCATAGTCTAGAGGCCTTGATGAAGAAACGAGATGATTTGAAAGCAGCAATCTCTGCCCAGGTAATAATTAATATAAACTTCCAATAATAGCTATTAGTAATAACAACAATCCTACACATTTTTCTGGCTTTGTAATAGTATTTTGATTGACATGTGCTTCTTATAGACAACTTAGAGGCAGGCAAATTAGCTTGACACTTGACACTGGATAACCTGACTCATAGACGGCAATTGGCCTTTCTTAAATCCAGCATTTTAAAGCCCAAATTTTAGGATTGAAAGTGATTTATGCGCAATCTATTACAATATCCTATCCGGTGCCGGATTCACCCTCTACAATAACCATGAGATAGGCCTGTTTTTTAGGAACCTCAGTACCAGGCAAGTAGCCCATCTCAGTATAATAGTTACGTGGTCTCCTCTCTTTGGATTGAAATCCGCTTCCTTGTAAGGCACTTACTCTTTGGTCCTGGATCTTCCCCTGAAGTCCCAAGGGATCTCTCTGTTCATCTTTAGGAAGGAGTCTGGGATTGCACCAATGGTCTAATTTCCAGTCATTTGAGGTTTTTTTGTTTTGCTTTATCCAGGAAGAAAAGATCACCAACCTAGAACAATTTGCTGATCGGCTTATAGCTGCTGACCACTACGCCAAGCGAGAGATTGCTGCTCGCTTCCAAAAAGTGCTGGACAGGTCAGGCCTGTTGTTACATGAAGATGTAGAAGAGTGGCTTCTTTGCTAGTATTGTGGTGGGGGTAACACTTGGAGTTCTTATCTTTTCTAGATTCTTTGTCTTGACATCTTGGGAAACTTTCTGATCTAGAGTTATAGAATAAAAGGCATGAAAGCTACCTTAGAAATGACTTGACTTAACCATTGCAATTTATATCTGAAAATAATGAGACTATATGAAAGAAATGGGGCAGGTTGGAAAATGGAAACGTCCAGGTATATGGGTATGACAGCAGAGGGCAGTGTGGGAGGCGCAGAGTGCTTTGGCCCCTCCTCCAGGTGGACCGCTCTTAAAGAACAGCTGAATGCTGAGTGGGCAAAGCTTGGGAATCTGGCTGACCTAAAACAATTCTACCGTGACCTTGAGGAGCTGAAAGAATGGATCGAAGAGATGCTACCCACAGCCTGTGATGAATCCTACAAAGACCCCACCAACATACAGGCAGGTTCAAAATAGGAACCCTGGAATTTTTTGCCATTTCCAGCTTGTTGGTTGAATGTCTCCACCCACCCCCACCACACTGACCAGTCCTTTACTATTAAGACCACCGTGGCTCTCTTCAGGACCTCCGAGTCTAATGTGGAGCCGGCAGGTCCTACGGAAGTCACAAGTACCTTGGTTATGATGATAATATGAATCTTTCCTTTTATATATAATTTATCGTGTCTTGCTTTCCTAAGTGAGAGGGTAATAGAGTGTTTGCTTTGCTTTCAGAGGAAATATCTGAAACACAAGACCTTTGAAAATGAAGTCAATGGTCGAGCTAAGGAAGTCAAAACAGTCATAGAACTGGGCGAGTCCCTGATTGAGCGAAAGGCATGTGACGGCAATGAAGAGACCGTGGAGGTAAAGGTTCTGCCCAGGATGAATTTCGTGCTATGCAGGCACAGGAAGAGAAATATTTCACTCTTTCAGTGTTCCGTGGGTAGCCATACGGCATTGCTCTGTGATCAGTAGTCTTCTCGGGGTGCTTTACAGAGGAGGAAGGAAGCATTGATGCTCATACCATCTAGCTCCTATTGCAGTCAGTTCCCAGAACCTCCAGAAAGCTTTCACCTGCGTTCCCAAGTCTTATAGTGCTTGTTTTACATTTTCTGTCCCTTCTGCTGAGAATCTTTTGGAATTTGTATGCCAGATCCTGTAATCAGCTTGGGAATATTTTTAACTTTGCCTTTAATCCAACACTTCCTGTAGTTTCCTAGATTAAATGTAACTAGTCTAAAATGTAAAATGTGGTGAATATTTCAGCTTTTAAAATTTATTACAGTGAAAGACACATAGCCATTAAAACCCATCAAAATTCCCCTCTCCTCATTTCAAACACTCTTAGTCTATCATACTTGCCACTTTCTGAAATACTTTGGGAAGTCCTATTTCTGGAGTATTTTTACAAGGTATGATAAAAAATATAGTAAATGCTGCTGCAGAGTGCTATCCAATGGGAAGACAGGCTTGTAAAAATATTACAGTGTATCCTCATCTACTTTATTCAAGAGGTCTGGCACCATGTGACTTCTGGCTCTTCCCTAAAGTAAAAATGACCATGAAAGGTAAATGTGTTGAATGGATTCAGGACATTGAGGTATTCATAACTGTACAACTAAAGACTCTTATACAAGAGGGCTGCTTCAGAAAGTAGCAAGAATAATGGCTTAAGTGTGTTTGATGTGAGGGGGAATATTTTGAGGGAGCTTAATGGCAATGTGTCTTTCACTATAATAAAATTATTTTCCTTAAACACATCATATTTTGTGATCACATGTCATACCAGACAGATTTGGCTAGTTTCTACATCCAGAGTCTTCCTACATCATCCACTCAAGTTATCATAGGACTCAGCGTCCCAAAGCTGCAATAAAACTCATATTCTTTGACTTAGAATCAACTGCAAGACCTGAAGGAACGGTGGGAATACCTCTATGAGAGAACAATTGATAAAGGGAAGAAGCTTGACGAGGCCAGTCGTCAGCAGAGGTTCAACACAGGCATCCGGGACTTTGAGTTCTGGCTCTCAGAGGTAATTGTACCTGGAAATGACGGGCACGCAGAGGGTTAATGATACTTATAAAATGAAAGGACTTATATATGAGTGATTTCCTTGCTCTGTCACGGAGAACGTTTGGGGATATAGATGCCGAATCTAATTCTTAAACACAGTCTCATCTATCAGCTTTATTGCTTATTTCTCCATTCCCAGGCAGAAACGTTGCTGGCCATGAAAGATCAGGCCAAGGACTTGGCTTCAGCAGGAAACTTGCTCAAGAAGCACCAGCTGCTGGAAGCAGAGATGCTGGCTAGAAAGGTGAGTAGTTCCGGACTCCCACTGCTCTGGGCTAAATGAAAATGTTTCTGATTCTCTCCCCTCCTTTCTTAGAAGATCATTTCCTTTCACAGACTTGCAAAACTGACTTTGCTGTTCTCCACCAGCAGTCCTTTTAACAGGGCCAAATCCAACCCGACAGCCGCAGAGCCACTGTGATAACATTGTCCATTATTACTGGACTGCAGACTCTGGGATTTCAGACGTGTGTCCTGAAAGCTGTCTTGTTTATTTATTTATTTTTTTTACTGATGCATGCACATAGACCTACTCTTTTCCAAAGCTGTATTATTTGATATGGCCGCCGAAACAAAATAGAAGTTTAATTTTGCAAAATTAGAGAGAAAAAATAAAATTAGCTGGGGAATGTGTGCAATGAATTTGAACTCCGGAAGTCCTTTGAAGGACCAATTGAAACCAAATACCAACCTAAAGTTTGTCTGGGATCAGTGACGAGATACTATTTGTGTGAAATTCATACTGGGGAGTTGTACAGAATCTGTTCATTTGTTTATGGAGATATATGCAGAGAGACTAAGAAGTCAAAGTCTTTCTAGGCTTAAGGCTTCAGGACCTGGTGCTATCTCCTGTTACATAACTGGGGTGGGACTGCTACTTTGAATGGAAGAGACTGAGTGTGTTTTTGGCCAGCCTAGAAATATTAGCAATAGAATAGGTCTTGTTGAATATTTTCATCAGTCAGTGACTATAAAATTCAGTACTATGAAGGAAGACAGTCCTTCATGGGCACAAGTGATTGCTCACCAAGATCTTATTTTCTAGTTAAGAAGAGCAAGAAAATATAGGTAAAAACATTGGACTAAAGTACAGTTTGAATAATGTACTCATGCTCTCCAAATTGCTTCCTGATCTGGCCTTTATCCAACCTGAACACATTATCCTGTATAAAATACTTAACACTGTATAATTTCAAACTCATTATCGTCACACACAGTCTACTCGGCCCAAACGCTGAACCTGAGCCAGTAGCGGTTAAAGTCTGGTGTCTATGTAATACTGCACATCTCTCGCTGAGCACTCTGGGCTTTTCTAGGATGCACTCGAGGAGCTGAATAATTTGGCTCAAGATCTGGTCTCCAGTGGAACTTTCAACATCGACCAGATAGAGGAGAAAAAGACGAGCATCAATGAGCGCTTTGAGAGCGTCCAAGACTTGGCAGCTGCACACCATGAGAAACTGAAGGTGGACTATGCCTTGTTCCAGTTCCTTCAGGACCTAGATGATGAAGAGTCATGGATAGAGTATGTACCACCGACCCACAATACATGGACAAGCCCAGAGATTAGACATAATACACCAAATATGTTCCAATATATACTAAAATGAAATATGTCATTATTTTTTGAAGTCGGTATAACTTTCAAATCATACTTGTCTTAGTCTAAAGTAAAAAAAAAAAAAAAAGGTTCTATTTTTTCAAATTCCCTCTCTGGATGCAGGCAGAGGAAGACGAGTGTGGATGAGCTGGGGACCAGTTCACATACGTGCTGGAGACAACTCAGAAACTGTAGATGTTTGTTCTAAATTGTTCGCAGAATGTGTAATACAGAGACAGCGAGGCACTTATAGAGTGCCACAAGAACATTGTCATTACTATTTCCATATCCAGTGTATCTTATGTGACACTGACTTGGACACCAGATAGAAAATGTTACACAGTGTCTCTCATGGTTTCATATAAATCCTATATTAAAAAATCCTACTTTTTTATATAAGCTCTAAAAATATGAGAAAATTTTAGCATATCAAAATGTTTATACCCACTTCTCATTTAGCATGCTTAATCATGCTTCTCTTCTACAAATATGCTGAATTTCATGAGTAATGAGTGAATTTGGAAGGAAACTTAGTTGATACAGAAAAATTTAGGACATTTTCAGAACCTCAGAAGTCATAAAATAGTATAATGTTGTCTGTGTAGTCTTTGTCCTTCACGGTGATGTTGAAACATTTTACACTTGGCACCATCCAAACTACCAGGACTCCAGTCATACCAGCTCCATATCCATTCTAGTTAAACATTATTGATATTAATAGACAAAATAACAAAAGCCATAAAGTCATATAATTTTCACATTCTTTGACAAGAAAAACATCACTGCATGTCCTTGAGCAAAGAAGATAAAATGCACAGGATGAATGAGAACTCAGTTGCAGCTAAGCAATGGTAGAAGTAAGTCTGTTATTTTAATTTGTACTAGCAGAAGTTAGAACTTTTGCTGAAAGCTTCTGCCACTACTTACCATTTTGGTTTGGGCACTAGTGTTCCGGAATTTATCATCTTGCCATATACCTAGTCTTAGAAAATTGCTGCTTTCTAATGACCTCAGATGTCTAAACTCCAGATTTCTCTCCCCACCCCTCGGTCCCAGGGAGAAGTTGTCACAGGTGAGCTCTCAGGATTACGGTAAAGACCTCCAGAGTGTTCAGAATTTGATGAAGAAGCACAAACGCCTAGAGGGGGAGCTGGTGGCGCATGAACCTGCCGTCCAGGTAGGACTAGACTATCAGACCTGTAGAGGTGTAAATAAGCCAATAGAAATCCCTTGTACTTTAGTTAAAAGATGATGCCACAAAATGTGAAAGTAGCATGCCAAGGTCACAGCGAGCTAGTCACAACCACAGTGCTCATTACTCGTCCATATTTTGTCTGCTCTAAAGAGGAGGTTCTGTACGGAAAACCATGTTCTTCCCTGGAAGGAGTGCTTCTAACACTGCTGGGCAGTCACTCCCAGTTGGACTGTTGGTTAGGACAACTGGAGAAGCTGTATATTTGAGCCTTACAGGGAGAAAGTGACTCTCAGCCTGATCCAGAAGCAGCCCCAGTGTGGCAACGAGTAATCCATAAAGTAGACCATGAACGTATAGCCCGATGTACAAGTGCTGAGATATTTGCCAACATATCTGGGAGAGTTTAGCACGATAGAGCTCACAGCAGTTTTCCTTCTCCTCTTGAGATTTCCAGGGCCATCTCAAGTCCTGTGGAGTGTATCTAAAGAGTAGGAAGGACTAGCCACTCTGACAGGGATCATGGCTGAATGGGGAGAGATTGTGGGGTTATGAGACACGAAGAGGGTTTGTTCTTCAGAAAGTTCTGGATATGGCAGAAAGCCTGGAGGACAAGGCTGTTGTGGGGCAAGAGGAGATCCAGGAGCGGCTAGCTCGGTTTGTTGGACACTGGGAGAAGCTCAGAGAGTTGGCTAATGCTCGGTGAGTGAGGGGTGGAAGGTCCTGTTACCTTCCTGGGATCTGGGCATCGGCCAGTGTTGGGAGGATGCTTCAGGGCCTTCTTTAGCACTGATTGCTCTCTGCAAGTGCCTATGAGTCCCTGCTCTAAAAACTAAATCTTCCACGAAGCTTCCTATTCACCTTAGGCAGAAACAATCACTGCCTCTATTCTGAGACGCACTTATCCACAGCTGACTTTTACCATCATTTCATACATGTGTTACCTTTGTACCAGATCATTAGCCACTTGTCTGTTTTACATCATTGCCCCAGTTTTAATGTTATGTGCGCCCCTTAGTAATGAAACAGTGGAGGCATATTGTCCTCCCTTGCAGCCATATAGCTAATTTGAACCACACAGCCGTATAGCAAATAAAACAGTCTGTCTGGAATCCCACACCTTTTGGCAGGAGCCTCTAGCTTTGTGGTACCTCCATCATATAAGAAGAGAGGTGCCGCCTCACATAGAAAGACACAAGACCTCACTGCTTGTAGTGTCCGACTGGGAACTCTTAGCATTTCTTTTTGTTTGAGTAGGGTTTTCTTTCTTAGTAAAGTTTCTTATTAAGTACGTGAGGCCTCAAAGTGAATTTCTAGGGCAGGAGGCTCCACCGGTTCACAGGATATCCGTATCCTACTACTGATCAGCAGTAGGCGCTAACAGACTGTGCTCAGGCCTGGTTAGCGGCGACTTTCTTGAGAATCCTTGGTGTGCTTTGCTGGGTTTGCACCTCCGAGCTGTAGCTCCACCACTTTCGGTCCCTTCTTATCCTTGTCTGGCTAACTACCCTGCTGTAGAGGCCTTCGGCTGGAGGAGTCTCTGCAGTACCTGCAATTCATGGAGAATGCGGAGCAAGAGGAAGTGTGGATCCGGGAGAAGGAAACTATGGTTGCCCGAGGGGATTCTGGAGACACACTGACTGCTACGCAGGTGAGGAGCAGGAAGGAAGGGTCCATTTTCCTCTCTTTCATTTGAATCTTTTCTTAAGTAGTTAATATTTTCACCTGTGAAATTAGAACCTTCCTCCTGGTGGGACAATGAATGAAATATGGATAATTCTGCCACTTTTAAAAAAGGAAAACTCAAGATTTGAAGATATAAATGATGTGCATAGAGTCACAGGAAAAGTCAGGCCAAAAGGCAGAACCCAAATCTTCATGCATGATCTGTGGCCCATGAGCCAGACAGCATGGTGAAAGGCCTTTTCTTAAGGACTGGAGTCCTTACAAGTAATAGATTTTCTAACGATTTCTT
>PVJO010031187.1:0-14645 GCA_004026905.1 Hystrix cristata
ACCCTGGCCAAGCACAGAGCAGCTTCACCCACCCGTCACCTGCCCCGCCCTGTCCTGGCTGTGCCTTTCCCAGGATGCTGCGTGTTGGCTCCAGCCCTGGGCCTCGGGAGCCCAGCTTAGACTCTTCCTGTCCTGCGTGCCCGCAGTGCGACCTGTTCACAGCTGCAGAATACTCTCCTGGGCGCGTGTGCAGGCTGTCGGGCGGTTTCTCTACCCACCAGCCTGAGCAGATCTGTGGTGCTTCCAGCCTGGGGGACTTTGAATAAAACTGCTGGGAACTAGAGCCTGTTTCTTGGGAGGGGACCCCAGCATGGGGCGCGGCTGGAGGGTGGCACATGTTCCCTGCCGAAGGAGCCACAAGCCACTGTCCAGCGTCCCCCCATGACCTCAGCCTTTTTTTTTTTTTTTGGTGTTGGGGATCGAACTCAGGGCCTTGTGCTTGCGAGGCAAGCACTCTAACCACTGAGCTAAATCCCCAGCCCTGGCTGCAGCCTTTTTATTCTTCAGTCAACACACTCTGCTCAGGTGCTCCCTTGGGACCCAACACTGAGGTAGGAGGAAGCAGACAGGACAGCAGGCCCTGCCCTCCAGGACACCAGTCTGGGGCAGCAGAGAGGAGGCTGGGCCCTGAACACGCAGGATCTGGTCCCATGTGGAGGACCTGAGAGAGGAGGTGACCAGTGAGGCAGGAGGGGCTCCAGGTGGGGCCACACGTGCAAAGGCCCTGGGGTCCAGTCCTGGGTGCTAGGACCAGGCTGCAAACCAAGTCATCTTTCTAGTGAACCCCCGGGACCCCACCAGGGACCACTGTCACCCCCAGGCCGAGGACGAGAGGGGCAGGGCGGGGACCGAGCTGGAGGGCGGGGCTCGCGAAGGCGCTGGATGGGGCGGCCCCCAGCAGGTCCCCAGGCGCTGGGACTGCTGCGCTGCCCCCCGGCGCCGACAGAGGGCAGCAGCGCCCGGGCCTGGAATCGCGCGGCGGCCGACTGGGCTGTGCGGGCGCGGGCGCCAGGAGGGCGGGACTGCGGCCCTGCCCGCTGCACCTGCCAGCGCAATCCGCCAAGTCCCTCGGGGCCGGGCGCTGGGTGATGCGGTCCGCTCCTGGCCGTCGGGCCGCAGACGCCCTGGCGTCGAAGCGCAGCTGAGAGAAAGACTCCGCGGCAACACGCAGAGGGTTTCCCGTTAGCACCGAGCCGCGTCCTCTCCGGTCCTTTTCCTTTTGGGGGTGGGGGCGGTGCTGGGAAACTCAGGACCTTGCGCTTGCTGGGCAAGCGCTCTACCACTGAGCTAAATCCCCAGCCCTTTTTCCTCTCAGGCTGGCCCGAACTCGCAGCAATTCTCCTGCCTCAGCCTCCTGTGTGTTGGGATCTCAAGCTTGCACCAGCACACCTGACCCCTTTTCCATTTTTTAAATCAGGGTCTTGCAGAGTTGCTAAACTGCCCAGACGGAGCTTAAACTTGCAGTCCTCCTGCCCCGGCCTCCCAGAGTGCCGTCCCTTGCTTCTGTTACCCAGGATGGGCTGGAATTTGTGACCGGGCCGCCTCAGCTTCCCATAGCGCTGGATTACAGGAGCTGAGCCACCACACCACACCCCGCTTGACCAGTTTTAGTATATGTGCTGCTGAAGGGAGCACCCAGCTTGATCAGTTTTATATCGATCCCGTGTTGAAACGATAATATATTGAATGTACTGGCTTAAATAAAATGTGAAAATTATTTTCACTTGATGTATTTATATTTGAGACAGGATCTAAGTCACCAAATTGCCCAAGCTAGGCTTGAATTTACCATCCTCCTGCCTCAGCCTCCTGAGTGCTGGGACTCAGGGATGCACCACCACACCCTGCTTCTTTTTATTTTTAAAATGTGTGGTCACAGGGCTGAGGATTTAGCTTCAGTGGTAGAGCACTGGCCTAGCAAGTGCAAGGCCCTGAGTTTGAACCCCAGCACCCAGAAAATAAAATAAAATGTGTGTCATAGCCCAGTGTGGAGCACACATTCGGAGGCCCAACATTGGGAGGCTGAGGGAGGAGGAGGATCTTGAGTTTGAGGCCAGCAGTGGGACGCAGTCTCAAGAAATTCTACCTTTGTAGGGGCTGGAGATTTAGCTCAGTGGTAGAGCACTTGCCTGGTCAGGGCTAAGGCCCTGAGTTCGATCCCCAGCAACCTCCCCAAAAAGGAAGTATGTTTGTAAAGTGTGGCAGCCGTCTCTCCCAAGGCCACAGCGGGTGGCATGATTTGCTCAGCATGGGTGTAGGCCAACCCGGGCAGTGCCATGCATGATAGGGGGAGGCACCCAATGCAAGGGCACCGGGTCACCACCCTCCAGCATAGGCCACCAACGTCCCAGCTGGCACCCGTGCCTGCATCCAGCCCTCGATGGCATCACATGCCCGCGGCACCGCACCAGGACCCACGGGAGTTTGGCCGGCGTCCTCTGACAGTTCCCTGGTAAGCAGGGCCTGGGCACGGCACAGGGCTGGGAGCCACCTATATGGGAGCCGCCCCCAGGCACCCTGCCACCACTGACCACCACTGGCCACCAGGACAGAGGCCTTGGCCCCGCCCCGGCTGGGCAATTTGCATAAAGCCCCGCACACGGATCGCGTTACCGGCCTGATGCTAATCTCTGTTGAAATAATATTTAACACATGCAGCACTTTTAATTAACTATCTGAATAATCTCAAATTAATACCAGAGCTTTAAAAATAAGTTTTCATTTTCACGTTTGGTAACATAATAGCGGCCCGGCTGGCCCATTTCCCCCTCCTTTGATTTAATTAAAAGCCCTTTTGTTTGTCTCTTGTCACTTCAGAAAGGGACAAAGGCCCCCGCGTGGGCGCCAGCTCCTGGTCCAGCTGAAGGGCTCCAGCGAGGTCCCTGGGGCCCAGAAATGATGTGCTGGTGGTGCCATCGAGGGACGCCAGGCCACAACCCGCGGTCACACAGGCCACGGGGACACGCAGGGAGGCCGAGGCGGCCTCTGCTCGGGCCCCACCTGCGGCCACTGTGCACACATGGTCAAGGTGACCACCCACAGTTTGGGTCGACAGCTAGCCAGTGTCCATGTCACTCTCTTTTGCGGTGCTGGGGCTCAAACCCAGGGCCTTTGCGTTGAGCTACATCCCCAGCTTTTTTTTTTCATTTTGTATTTTGAGTTTGTATTTTGAGACAAGGTCTTGCTGAATAGCTAAAATGCCTGGGCTGGGCTTGAACTTGCATCCTCCTGCCTCAGCCTCTTGGACTTCTGGGATCACAGGCATTCACTACCACGCCTGGCTTTATCCCGGGCTGTTGCTTGTAGGCTGATCCTGCCGCCACTGTGGCCAGGAACGAGCCCCCACCCCGTCGGAGGACAGCCTCGTCCCGGGGTGCTGTGTGCCTTCCGCTGGACAGCCCGGCTACCTCCTCTAGGCCAGGACGGGCTGCCGAGGCTTCCTAGACAGACAGTGAAGCCTCGGGAAGCCACGTCTCCTCGGGAGCCTTGGTTTACCCAAGGTGCAAGCCCTGCCGCATGGACCTGAGGCCAGGTGGGGTTGCGGCGGCCTGCGCAGGGGGCAGTGGTGGCCCCTCCAGATACAAAGCAGGAGGGTCAAGTGCGACTGGGAGCCGGGCATGGAGGTGCACGCCTCTAACCCCAGCCTTCAGGAGGCTGAAGCAGGAGGATCACAAGTTGCAGCCCAGTCTGGGCAACCAAACAACTTAGCAAGACCCTGTCTCAAAATAAAAATTAAAAAGGCTGGGAATGCAGAGCAGAGTGAAGGGCCTTGGTTCGATCTCCAGTGCCAGGGCGGGGGCAGAACCAGTGGCTGGGGACAAGGAAAGTAGAGCCAGGCAGAGGCCTCTTGTCCTCAGGAGAATAGCCCTGGGTGACAGCCAAGGATGGTGGAAAGGGTTCCAGGTGTGGGGACAGTGAGCCAGCCGAGGACACAGAGATGCAAGAAGCAGTAGAAGGGAGGTGGGTGGGGCCCTTGAGAGCATGGTCAGAACTCTGCTCTGCCAGGGCTCAAGCAATCCTCCTGCCTCAGCCTACAGACCAACTAAGGCTGTGCGTCCTTAGGAGGTCCGCACCACAAGCCTCTGTGCTGGTCTTGGCCTCAAACCGCTTTGAGCAGCTTGAAGTTCCAGAAAGAAACAGAGTCACTCATGGCCACTTTTAAATCTCCAGAGGTTTGGAGCCAGCTTTGCTATGAGGATGCAGGGCCCAGGTTCAAATCCTGCACCCCACACTTGCTCACTGTGGGACGCGGGGCAAGTCACGTGCTGTCTCTGTGCCTTGCTGTTGTCATCTGTAAGGGCAGGCGACAGCGCCCGTGCTGCAGGGCTGCCATGGGGGAATGGATGATTTAAACTTATTTGTTCATCAGCAGCAAATCCTTCCTGATCACACTCTAGACAGGGACCTCGCCAGGCCGGGGGCCACACCGTGGGCCAGCGTCAGCAGAGTCCCTGGGGGACTAACGACCCAGCCACACGGTGCGGGTGTCGGGCAGCCAGAGGCGCCAGGGGAGAAGGCGGCCAGGTACAAGGCTCCAGAAAGAGGCCCATCTGAGTGGAGGCTGAAGGACGTGAGGCTGTGAGGCCACACACATGGGCTGGCAAGTCCCAGAGCCCAGATGCCGTGCAAAGGGTCTGCAGCTGCG
Organism: Hystrix cristata; assembly: GCA_004026905.1. Lineage (NCBI taxonomy): Eukaryota > Metazoa > Chordata > Mammalia > Rodentia > Hystricidae > Hystrix > Hystrix cristata. The sequence continues at coordinate 4,646 of PVJO010031187.1, forward strand.
ACACCTCGAGGAGGGCAGGCTGGGTGTGTGAAGAGCGGCCAGGTGGGCCCAACTCTGAGATGGGGCAGAGACAGGTGAAACTCTGTCTTTGCTCTTAACAGGATGCCTGGGCCAACCATGGTGGGCACACCTATCAGCCCAGCACTCAGGAGGCTGAGGCAGGAGGATCGCCATGAGTTTTGTTTGTTTTTGTTTTTTGTGGGTTTTTTTTTTATTTACCAGGAACACATATTGGTACATTGTATACATAGTGATCTCATCCATCATAGTTAATTTGTACCTGTACATGATACATCTTGGCTCCCCCTCTTCTTCCCCAACTCTCCCTCCCCTATTTTTTTTTTTTTTTTTTTTTTTTTGGTGCTGGGGATTGAACTTGGGGCCTTATGTTTGCTAGGCAAGCACTCTAACCACTGAACTAAATCCCCAGCATCCCTCCCCTATTATAGTAGCTTTATTTACATTTTCCCCTTTTTCCCCTTCCTTTTCTTTTTCCTTTCCTTCTTTTCCCCCTCCTCCCTTTCTAATTCTCCTCCCTATTGAATATTATCTTTCTTTTACTTAATATCTATTATACTGTTTGTCCTTATTTATGTTTACAGTTTCTCATACCAGAGAAACAATTAGATGTGTACTCATGATTGTCTGATTTATTTCACTTAAGAATATGTTCTCAAGGTACATCCATTTACCTATAAATTTCTCAAGTTTATCCTTTTTATGGCAGAGTAATAATCCATTATATAGAAAAACCACATCTTCTTTAGCCATTCATTAGTCGTTGGGCATTTGGGTTGTTTCCAAGACTTAGCTATTACAAATTGTGCTGCTATGAACATGGTTGTGCATATATCACTGTGGTATGATAATTTTAATTCTTCTGGGAAGATACCAAGCAGAGGAATAGCCGGGTCAAATGGAACCTCTAGTTTTAGTTTTCTGAGGAATCTCCACACTGATTTCCACAGTGGTTGGACCAATCTGCATTCCCTCCAACAGTACTGTAGGAGGGTTCCTTTTTCCCTGCATCCCCGCCAGCACTTGTTATTGGTTGATTTCTTGATGACAGCCCTTCTTTCTGGAGTCTTAGCGTTGTTTTTATTTTGTTTTGTTTTGTTTGGGGGGGCAGTTAGCATTGTTTTAATTTGCATCTCTCAAATGACCAGTGATGTTGAACATTTTTTCACATATTTGTATGCCACTTGTATTTCTTCATCTGAGAGGTGTCTATTCATTTTAGATGCCCATGTTTGGGTTGGGTCTCTAAGTTTGGGGGTCTGATTTTTTTGAGTTCTTTATATATTCTAGATGTTAGACCTTTGTCTGAGGAATGGTTGGCAAAAAATTTTCCCACTCTGGTTTTCATGCCACTCTGTTGGTGATTTCTTTTGCTATGCAAAAGCTTTTTAATAGGATGTGATCCCAAGTGCTGAGGATCACCATGAGTTTGAAGCCAGCCTGGGCTACATAGCGAGACCCTGTCTCCAAAAGAATAATAATAAAATAAATGAAATTTTAAAAGCAGAAGACGTGGTTGCTGCCAGAGGACGAACAACTGGACTCTAGGACACTCAGGGAGCGCAGAAGGAAGCTGCTGGGCTACTGCACCGGTCCAGGCAGAGCCCGGGTGTCGGGAAGAGGAGGGTGGCTGGCTCCCAGACAGCCATTCCCTGGGCACAGGGATGGAGGCCAGGGTGGGGACAGGGAGGCAGACGGCCCACAGCCACCAGGACCAAGAGCTGTTCACGTCTGGGGACACTGGGGAGCCTGAAAGGAGTTTGGCTGGAAGCAGCCCCTGCACCCAGGCACCGGAGATCTGGCCCTGGGACCCTGGACTCGGGACTCGGCCAGCCCCTCCCTCCTGGCACGCCCTCCCCTCCCCCACACCACCTGCGGGGTTGCAGGCCAGCCTTTGTCCCCCATCCGGCGTGGTGCCCCTGCAAACACAGCTGAGCTGGGCTCGCGTGCCGCCTCCACCACCCCCCAAATCTCGGCCGGGCCACGGGCAGGGCTTAGCGGGCAGCTGCGGGCCGGGCTCCTGCACCCACCGAGCTGTGCCTTTGTCATGCAGATGGATCCCGGCAGCTGACCTGGGGGTGGGGACAGCTCACTCTCCCAGCGAGTCACCCGCAGCGAAGCCGTGATGGTGCCGGTGCCCAGGACCTGCTCGCTACAGCCAGGCTGGCTGGCGTTGCCTGCTGGGGACTCCTCTGGGGGCAAGTGACAGCCCACAGAGCTATCCCCGAGGCCATGCAGGGATCTTTGTGCACACAGCGGGCCGCAGGGACCTGGCCCCTGCCTGTGTAGCCCACAGCCTCCTCTGCCCTTGTGCACTTGGAGGCTAGGCTGAGGCAGGGAGGCTGCCAGGAAGAAGGACGGAGGGTGGGGAGGCCGCCTGAGCGCAGCACTCAGGGTCCTGCACAGAAGGGATCTTTGAGGGGGTGCCATGCCTGGAGCAAAGGTCCCCCAAACCAAAACTGAGGAGTCCAGCAGGAACCTGGGCGCTCCCAGCCTCCAATGCAGAGGCTGGAGGCTGAGCCAGGCTGCTCCCTTCCTTGGGAAGTACATACAATCATAGGACATTGTTCCCAGGCAGGACAGGTGGTACACGCCCTGGGCACCTTCCCGTGGGTTCTTTGTCAATATTTATCACACCAGGAGCCAGGTGTGATGGTGCACACCTATAATCCCACTACTCAGGAGGCTGAGGCAGGAGGATTGCTATGAATGTGAGGCCAGCCTGGGCAACATAGTGAGACCCTGTCTCAAAAGACAACAAAAAAATACTGATCACATTCAAAATCCCACAGTAGCTTTGACGAAGGGATCCACCCCGAAGGATTTATCTTTCAAAGGCGCACATAGGACAAGTGGGCAGGGCAACCACACAACCAAGAGTGGCGTCCACGCTGGGTGACCTCGGGCGGCCGACTCAGCCTCTCTGAGCCTCCGCCTCTGTCTCAGGAGGGAAAATGGTGACGCTTGTCCCCTGTGGGCCGGCTGAGGAGCGGAAGCTCAGCCTGCGAGACACAGCCCGGCCCGGTGAGAGGCCACGAGGGGAAGGAGCTCCCAGGCTCCCGCGCTGCCTGCGGCACAGACAGATTCCTCTTGGGCTTCCTGGCGGCTCTGGGCTCGAGGGACTCTCCTGAGACTGTCCCCTCCTGGGCCTTGGCTGTGACCGGCTGGGGCCGAGGGCAGTGGGGGAGGGATGTCACTGGGTCACAGGGAGACCCCAAGGCCCTCTGAGCCCCTGGCCCAGGGAGCGGGAGACCCCCCAGGAGGAGAGCAAGGGGCCGCCAGGGTGGATCTGGTTTCTGGCCGGACTGGTTCGCCCAGGTGGCCTGGATGGCGGCTGTGATAAGGCCTGAGACCAGCCGGCTGCGGGACCCACAGGGCCCAGACCAAAGACGGGTCGCCCCAGCCTGGCCCTGAGGAGGGCTGGACCCCGCCTCGTCCCACGGCTGCTGTCCCCTGTAGGCCACTCGGCGCCTCCGGAAGCGCAGGAAGACACTGTCCTGGGGAGGAAAGGGGCAACGCCTGGGTGCCCGGGCGAGGTGGTTTGGGATCCCACCTCCAGGTGGGCACCATCTTGGTTGCCTCTGTCTCCACCTGGCATCCTCAAGGTCGCCCAGCACCCTGTCTCTTCCCTCTCTGCCCCCCCAGGGCACCAGCTAGACCCTGGAGGTTTGGGGACATAGGTCTGCGCCTCACTCTTCTTGGTGCCTGCCCCTCTCCAGTGTCTACAACATCACTGTCCCCTCAAGTGTCCCCTACTTTGCCCTTTCAATTTTCCTTGTCTAGCTCAGTGGTTAGAGTGCTTGAATAGCAAGTACAAGGCCCTGAGCTCGATCCCCAGGACCAAAAAAAAAAAAAAAGAGGTACTCAATTCTCCTTGTCACCTGGCTTGAGTGTCACCTCTCACCTGGACCCTGACAAACTCCAGCCCAGTCATTGCCCCATTTTACAGATGGAGAAACTGAGGCACAGGAAGAACTGGGCTCTCTTCAGGGGACCCAGGAGCTGAGCTGAATGTGACCTCCCCACCCTGCCAAAGCCTGGCTCAGGGCCTCAAGGTCAGCTGGAGAGGGGTGTCCCCTCCTCTTCCCCCATCCTTCCACCCTGTGGGCTGTTGCTTGTCATTCCCACACTGCAGGTGAGGAAACTGAGGCACAGGTCGGAGCCGGGGGCACTTCCAGCACTGTCTCTCCTTGCCAGGCTGCTACTTGGCCCTGGGGACAGTCCTGCTGGGTCCCCCGAGGTGAGGGCTGGGGATCTGCTGGGCCCCCAGGGTGGCTTCTGGTGGCTCAGGGCTCCTCACGCACAGCACTGGGCTGAGTCCCAGCAGGGAGCCCACACCTCAGGAGCCCCAGACTGGAGCTGGGTAGAGGACAGCCGAGCCCCTGCCTTTGTAGCTCCCAGGGACCCTGGGACAGTGCCTGGGTGAGGGCTGGTGCTCGGGTTTCTGTGGGAGCCACCTCAGGACTAAGGAGCCATGGGGGGACCAGGAGGTGACACGGAGGCCGGATCCCTGCAGAGCCTTCAGTGGAAGCTGGGGCCGGGGATGGGATGGGACACATGGCTGCACGTCTCTTCCTGCGGTGGACATCTGCCAGCCGCGTAGTACTCTCTGGGCCTCACACTGCGTTGGGGCAGCGTGGTGCGGCCAAGTGTCTGCGCCGAGCTGGCTGCCACACGGAACGGTCACCCCGCGTGAGTCCGGAATGCAGCTCTGTGTGTGGCTTAAAGTCCCATCCAGGGCTGGGTGCGCTTGGTGCTAGGTGTGAGTGATGCCCGGGTTCTGCCCAGCACCCCAGAAAAGGAGACTGGTGCATTAGTAGGAAACCGAGGCATAGCAAGGCCAACAGAGGGGGAGAGGCCCCTGAGGGCAGATGGCTTGTGACAGCTGCCAAGAGGAGGCCACGTGGGGACGCACCAGGCATGTGGCATACCTTCCCAGGCACAGCGGAGGGCGGCCACAAGTCAGGTGGCCGGGCTGAAGAACCCGGGGCTCTGGGCCACAGGGCAGTCCCCGGTTGTCCGGGATGTGGCCCCAGGTGATCGGGGCCCTGGAGGGTGAGCATGTGATAGGGGAGCCCAGGCTGGAAGGCCTCGCTTCCTCACGTCACTGACGAGGATCTGGCTGACCTGGAGCAGGGTCTCCGCCAAGGTTGGCAAGGCCCCTGGCATCAGAGCATCCAGAAAATAGAGTAATGACAGACCGTTACAGCCTGGGCCTGCAGCCCGACCCACCATGTCACCAAGTCCACTCCCGGCAGGAGACGAACAACAGGGCGCCTCCTGCACAGCGTTTCCTCCGCCCCCTTCCTGACTCAGCCTCACCGTGTCCAGCTGCTGGGGGACCTGACTGGCAGGGTGACCACAACTCCTCAGGGTGCCTGAGCGCTCCTGCCCGTGGCCACTGTCACAAGGTACAGAAGGACAAGAAGAAGACCAGAGAATTCCTGAGTTCTGGACGTTCTCTGTCCCTAGCACACTCACTATGGCCACGTGGTCACTGCTGCGTCCCACAACCCTGCCCCGAGCTCAGCCTGGGGTGGGCCATTCCTCGTGAACCAGCCACTTCCGTTGTTGTTCTTCTTTTAAGACGGACTCTTCCTATGCAGTCCAGGCTGGCCTTGAGCTCACTATGTAGCCCAAACTGACCTCGGAACGCATAGTGATCCTCCTGCTTCAGCCTCCCAAGTGCTGGGATTAAGGTGGGCACCACCAGGCCCAGCTGGACAAGCCATTCTGAGTGTTGCGTACGGGATTGACTCCCAGACTCCCAATTCCACTGTTGCCCGCCTTAGCTGGAGACAAAGGTACAGGACCTCAGGGCTCCTGAGAGAACCAAGATCCAGAAGGCCACTGCCCTGTTTGGCCCTTGTGCTCAGGGACTGTGACAAGGCCACCCCTCGGGACATCTCCCATGTGCTGCTTCAGACGAGAAACTGACTGGGGTGGAGGGTGGGAGGGGCACCGTGGCAGACCCCCATGGGCCTGCCACCCCAGGTCTCTGTTCCAAGCCCTCCGTCTCAGGCTTGGGTCGCCTGCTTCTCACAGGCCCACAGCAGCCAGCCGGGCCCCTGAGTGCGGCCCAGGGCCCCAGGCTGCCTCCCTCCCCGCGGGTGCCCAATGCAGCCCCATCCTTCTTAGGGTCACTCCCAGGGTAACTGGGGCCATGGCAGAGGGGCCCGGGGTGGGTTCCAATCCACCTGCAGGCCGGGCCCATTCCTTCCTCCTCCACAGGGTGACCTGGGGAGCCCTCCGAGGGACCCAGGCTGTGAGACGGGGGAGGCACAGCATGGGCCCTGACCCGTCTCCTCCTTCCTCCCAGCAGGGGCCTGAGGATCTGCTGGTCAGTGATGGCCAGGCCCAGACACGGGGCCTCTGAATGGCCACCATGGGGCTCCACGCACCTCAGGGTGACTTCTAGGCAGTGCGGCCTCCCGGGGACTCGGCAGGGGCGCTACAGCACTGCCCACCTGCTGTCCCCACACAACAGAACCAAAGCCACAGTACTTGCCTGCACAGCTCGCCTGCACAGCTCCGGAGCCGGGAGCCAGGTATGGCCAGGGGGCGGAGCCGTTCTGCACAGACAAGGCCCTGGCTCCCAAAGCACAAAGCCCTCAAAGCGGGGTCCCCCTTACGAGTCCCACTTTACAGCCGAGGAAGGAGTCAGGATCGGCAACCAGCCTGAAGTCACTCGGGTGTTTACTTTCTTAACAAAGGTGTCCAGGGGCCGTCGCCGTTCCTGGCACTGAGACCCCACCCTGGGTCTCTGCCACCGACATCCCATCCAGGAGGGAGGGTGCTCCTGCTGCTGTAACTGCCACACCACACCCACCTCCAAGCGATGGGGAAAGGACGTCGCGGCCGATCTGGGAAGGATGCTTAGCAGTGAGGGGTTGGAGGAGGTCCTGGGCACAGAGAAGAGCAGGCGCGAAGGGCCTGGGGCCATCAAGAGACAGACACATCAAAGGCTCCCGAGGAGGCAGCACCAGAGGCCGCGAGCAGAGGAGTCCACTGGGAGCAGGCTGGGATAAGGAGGCTGGACTGCCCTGTTGGCTCCTCGGGAAGCCGAGCACTTGGGCTCTGGCGCGTGTCAGGGCCCGAAGGAGGACAGGGCAGGAACGGCAGTGGGTGCCTGCGTGGCCCGGGCAGGAGACGACAGCCACCTTCCAGAACTGCACCCAGCTGTGTCCCTCCAGCTCAGCGCAGCCTCCAACCCCACCTCGCTGCAAGGAGCCCGGATCGTGACCATCACCCTGGGTGGCTGGGTGGCAGGGAAGGGAGGGACAGGGTGGGGGTGGCCAGCAGCTCTGCAGCTGGGATGCCCTGATTCTCTCCCATGACCATGCCAGCTCCCTGCCCCTCTGCTCCACCGTGGCATGAGTGGCCATGACGAAGGTCCTAGGGACCCCGATGGTGACCATGCTGTGGTGACGGGGCTCTGGCACGTGTATGTATTAGAGTTTGGGTAGAGGTGGCGGCCTGGATGGTGACAGTGGCCGTGTAAGTCCATGCTGCTGGTGGTGAGGGGCGGTGCTGGCAGTGTGTGGGCGGGTGACGGCCATGACATGGTTCTGCCAGTCATTCTGCCAGCACAGCGCCAGTGGCTGTGACGGGCGACACCCGGGCGGTGGGGATGGACAGCATGGTGGTCCTGCCTGCCCCTCGCTCTGTCCTTGGCTTCTTGACCAGCCCCCCACGCTCCTGGTACAGACTCTACCCCGACATCAGCCTCGCCAGCTCCCACGGCGGACTCCTGCCCCCGTCTTTGTGGCTGCTCTCCAGACCCCCGGCAGCCCCTCTTCGTTCACAGAAGCACCCAAGCATGACTCAGTTTCCCCTCGGTCCCGAGCTGACCCGGAGCCTCTGTCCCACACCGGGCCTCTTGGTTCCATGCCTGCCTTGCCATAGGTGACCTCCGCCTGGGGTGCCTGGACACCCTCGCTGTGGGCCAGGTCACCATGCACATGCTCCCCCCTACCTGGGGCTCCCCAGGGCACTGTGCCGGCTGCTCCTGTGCGACCACTCCACCCTTCCTCCGCCTGCGTGGCACGGACCCGTCTCCGTCAGCCCCTCCCTGCGGATTCTGAGGGGCTGAATGGCGATGCGTCTTGTACTGTAATAAATATTTTTTTGAGACAGGGTCTTGCTGTGTAGCCCAGGGTGACCTCAAATTCTCAGTGATCCTCCTGCCTCAGCCTCCCCAGTGCTGGGATTAAAGGTGTGTACCATCACCCCTGGCTTTCTGTAATAAATTTAAATATTCATGGTCTATTTCAACCACCCCTTGTATGTTAGCAGCCCTCCCTTCTCGCTCTTGCACACATTCACATGCACACGGCTCTGTGTTGATGTCACCAGAAACCCTGCCTGGTCCTGATGGAACCTCTATCCCTGCCAAAAGCGCAGGACACTGGGGGACGAGCCCAATGACACGGCTCCCCCGGCACAGCCTGGCTCTGCGGACTGGGCCCTTGCCGTCCCCACCCCATGCTGTTCCTGTCCTCCAACTGAGCTCTCTCCATCCTGACCCCGGACCCACCACCCCTCAGGGACCGATCAGGTCCTGGCGCTGTCCTCCGCGTGTGTGCTCTGGAGTGCGGGACAGGAGCTTGCCGCTGCTTCATCCCAGCTTGCAGCGGCCTCGTCCACTGGGCTCTCGCATCCACCCTGCTCTCTCTGTGCCCCCGAGTCAGGTCAGGGACAGCTTTCCCTTGACCCCTCTGGGCCGCCCTGTCCCTCCCAGCATCTCGAGAGTCTGCCTCCGTGGCACCGTCTGAGCTGCGGTTTCACCCCTTTGCGGTGGTTGTAGCAAATCGTCTCGCTCCGTTTCAACAGGACGTGTTTCCCTCTCCGGCCGTGGCCCATGAGCCAGGGTCCCTGTCGCTCACATGGCGCCCGCGTCATCTGCACTCCACCCCTCACACGCCAGGCACATTCTGTCTGGTGCTGGTGACTGTGGTGCCGGTGACCAGGGGGGCGCAGTCCACAGCAATGGTGATGCGGCAGCAGCGGGGACAGAGTGGCCATCTGGAATCGGCATGGTAATCGGTGGCTGAGGAGTGGGTGGCGGGAGGCTGCCTGAGGAGGCATGCGGAACGCAGCTGTGGGGACTCGGGCGATGCTGTGACCCTGCTGTGGGTCCTCAACACACAGGCCACTGGTGGGAGGCCACCAAGGACGCTCGGCAGCCCACGAGCCAGCCCGGCTGGCCAGCCACAAGGGCCACTCAGCGAGCCCAGCTAACCCTTAACCTCTTGAGTAAATATCAATCTGAAACAAGGGTGGGAATCAGGCACCATCTGCGGCTTCGGGTCCCCTGGACAGCGGCCCCACCTCCCACAGCCCCACGGGACAGCCGTCTCCACTCCCCTCACCAGTTCCGCCCTGTGCCGGGCAAGCTGGGGACAACCCCGGGGCATTGCGGTCACCCCGCTCTTGAGGAGTGAGGACCAAGGAGCGGACACCCTTGAACTGAGGGAGCCTGTGAACTGAGGGGACAGTTCCGTGTCCCGCAGGCCCAGTAGGACGCAGGAGCGGCCCTGGTGGCCTCCGCTGCAGAAGACGCCCTTGGGGTGGGGCCGGGCAGGCGGGCATCTGCAGAAGATGGCTGCACCTCGCTCCCACCCCAGACCCCCATGACCCCGGGGGTTTCCTGACCGGCTGCTGGGTGACCGCAGACCTAACCACGGCGCCTGGGGGCTCAAGTGGCTGGTGGTGCCAGGTTCCTGCTTGGGGCTCTGACAGCACAGTGTGGTTGCCGGGCAGGTGCCCCGGCCATGCTGGCCCAGAACCCTTATTCCCAGGCCCTGGGGGGCGAGGCCGTGCCTGGCCAAATCCACAGAGCTGAGGATGCCAGGCTGGGACTCAGGCCGGCACCCCCAGGGCGGGGACAGCAGGGCAGAGGCCGCTGAGCCATGCCCCAGAGGGTGGCCCACACCTTCCGAGATGCTGTGGAGGCTGTGATCGGATCTCTCCTAAATCACAG
>PVJO010031188.1:0-14619 GCA_004026905.1 Hystrix cristata
TAGCCCAGGCTGGCACAAAGTCCTGATTCCCCTGCCTCAGCCTCCTGAGTGCCAGGCTCTGAGTGTAACCAGTGCCATAAAATAAGAAGTTTAAAACCTGTTTTTTAAAAAAGAGTTAAACAACTTTCCCAAACTTTTTTAGCTGAGCACTTGGCCAACACCCTGCCCCTTTATTAGCCCCCCAAAAGTGACAACATATATCAGTGTCAGGCCCAGGAGGCCAAGATCTTAGTTTGATTTTTTTTTTATTTTAAACCAAGAACATGTATTGGTACATTCTACATACAATGGTCACATTCATTACATTAATTTTGTACCTATACATGATGTATCTTGGTTCTCCCCCCTCTTCCCCCCCTCCCCTCTGTACCCTCCCTCCCTTTTTACAGCAGGTTCATTCATCATCTTCCATGTCTTAGTTTGATTTTTATTAAAAAAAAAAAAGATGAAGGTGAGCTAAAAATGACTAAGTGACAAAATATGTATAAAATGTACATTATCTCTCTGTTTCTCCTCCCCTCTGTTCCTTGCCCACCTGGGACAGAGGAGATGATGATTTGAGGCAAATGGGCCCCTCCATCTCCTCAGAGCTAGCTTTAAATAAACCCCTCTTCCTAGATAGGTTAATACAGAAGTAATTTTTTGATCCTATTGTGAATGGTATTGTTTCTCAATGAGTTCATTTTTAGTGTATAGGAATGCTATCGATTTGGGGGTGTTTATTTTGTATCCTGCTACACTGCTGAATTTAGTTATGAATCTAAAAGTTTTTGGGGGGAGTGTTTTTGGATCCTGTAAGTAAAGGATCACTGTAAGTAAAGAATGCATCCATTCCTGTATATATCCCTTTTATTTCTTTCTCTTACCTGATTGTTCTGGCTAATCTTTCAAGGACTGTGTTGAACAGGAGTGGTGCTGTGAACATCCTTATCTTGTGCCTGATTTTAGAGGGAATGCTTTCAGCTTTTCCCCATTTAATATGATGTTGGCAAAAGTTAGTCATAAATGGCTTTTATCATGTTGAGATAAGAACCTTCTGTACCTATTTTCTTTACCATTTGTACTATGAATTGATGTTGGATTTTGTCAAAGATGTTTTTTGCATCTATTGAGATGATCATGTGATTTTTGTCCTTGCTTCCATTTATGTGATGAATTACATTTATTGCTTTACACAGTTTAGTTTTGACTTTGATTAAAAATGTGACCGAGTGAAGTTTGTCCCAGCCAGGGCCCTCCAACTTTTCCTTCCTGCCCACCCCAACTTGTCACAGTCTGTGATTTTCACAGGTGGTTCCTTTGGCAGCGTCCGTGTAGTTTCACTCTAAAGGGTGTGTTTATCAGAAACATCAACACCCAATCTTCAGAATTTTAAAAATAGCAAGAGAGCCATGAATGGTGGCACTCGCCTATAATTCTAGCCCTAGGGAGCTAGAATTTAACCCTGGACTATACTGAGGGGGAGTGATCAGAAGATATTCATTACTTTGGTATCTGTTTATTAGTGAGGAAAGTTTAGTTGCTGAAGTGCTTCTCCTTGGTTGTCATCGTCTATTATTGAAACCAATATCATGGCTTGTAGTGCAGAATCTCAAGACCAGGCTGTTAAGTTCATCTAGTTAGCAGCAGTATGAAGTAGAACCACAAGAGCTTGCACTTTGTTGAATAAATGAATGACAGTCATGGTGTTAGGTTCCATAAGAAGCAGTTATAACCTATCCGGTTTCTAGTTGAGAAAGGGTATATGTGGGAGAGCAAATTTATCATTATCTTTAAAAAGCACTCTGTGATAAAGGGAAAGAAATACAGAATATCTGACATTTTTATCTACACTGAGTACAATAATGCTTATGTGTGATAGTTTATAGATATGAAGCTGGTAGGGGAGATGAGTATTCTTTTCCCAGTACGGTTAGCTTTCTTCTTAAAACAGAGAAAAGAGAGATTAGCAGTACATCATCAAATCCGAGTGACATGAAACTTTGAAAATTATTTTAGTTTACCCTGGAAACTTTTCTAGGCTCAGACTGAGTTCCTGAAGAATCCCCCAAACTGTGGTTGCTCATTTTTGTTTCCTCTGAAATTAGGCTGTCAAGAAAAGCACTGTGAATAAGGACGATCCTGGAAAACAGAATGCTAAGTATGAAAGGAGCCAGGGATGACTACATATTGTATGACATCATATGAAATTTCTAGAAAAGGCAAAACAGTAAATTTAGAGAGCAGATCAGTGCTTACGTAATAGTTGCTAGAAACCAGGACTGAGCATAAACTGCACAAGGACAAATTCCAGGGTGCTGAAATTTTCCTAAAACAAATATAACAGCACAGCAAAACCCATTCATTTGTACAATTAATGAGTTAATATTTATGATTTTAAAAAAATTTAATGAAGAAATAAGGAAAAAAACCTTGGAGTATACCGATGGTTATATAGTTGTATAAATTTAGTAAGACCGTCAAACTGCGGTTTATGTATTTATGTATGTATTTATTTTTGTGTTACTGAATATTGAACCCAGGGCCTTTGCACTGAGCTATATTTCTAGTCGTTTTTTTACTTTTCTCTCTTTTGGTACCAGGAATTGAGCCCAGGGCCTTGCTCTTGCCAGGTAGTCACTGTGCCACTGAGCCACATCCCCGGCCCTCTAGTCTTTTTTTTTTTTTAGGCAGGGTCTTACTAAATTGGGAAATTGCTCAGGTTAGGATCAAACTTGCAGTCCTTTTTCCCACCTCAGCCTCCCAGGAAAACAAGTGTGTGTCACCACACCTGGCTCAAATTGTGGATATTATATTATGGATATTGTACAATAAGGCCAGGCTTTGTGGTACATATCTGTAATCCCAGCTACTCAGGGGACTGAGACAAGAGAATTGGAGTTCATGTCCAGCCTGGGCAATTTAATGAGACTCTGTCTCAAAATTAAAAAGGTCGGGGATTTAGCTTATTGTGAGGTCCTGGGTTCAATCCCCAGGACTGCAGAAAACAAAAAAACAAGAAAACAGGCTGGTGTGTGGCACTCACCTGTAATTCCACCACTAGGGAAACTGAGGCAGAGGAATTGCTATGAGTTTGAGGCCAGCCTAAACTACCCAGCGAGACCCTGTCTTAAACAAAACAAAGCAAAACACCACACACACACACACACACACACACACACACACACACACACAGATTGTGGATTGTCTAAAAGATTGTTTAAAAGACTGAGGATTGAGAAGCACTGCTAGTGCGCCACATGGAAGGAAAGCTAAGCACAAGCTTTCAGTTATTGTGGATTAGCCAGGCTCACGGAGATCCGTGACTTCAACGATTTCTCGGAAGAGCTTATAGCTAGCTGCTCCCTCTGCAGGTGACCTCCAGTGGCTCCACAAAGCATGCACATTAAGGAGAACCCTGCACTTGCTTTGTAAAGGGACTTGGAGACAAGCCTGCGGACTCTTCGTCCTTCAACAGAGTCTCCCTCAGCACGTACAACATAGACAAGTTACCACCACCGCACTGTCCTACACAGTTACAACAGGGACCACAAAGGTACTTTCAAATTGTCATTAGACACATTACAAACATAAGCAATACGTGAAATTAGTTCTAATAATATAGTTTCTTTCACCCAATATGTCCAAAGTATTTTCAGAATGAAATCAACATAAAAACTTACTAATGGGGCCTGGGGGTGGCTCAGTGGTAGTGCATTTGCCTGGCATTTGCAAGGTCCTGGGTTCAAACTGAGACAGGGAGATAGATGTGGATTAGACTGGCTGGTAAGAGAGGCATGACCAGAGCCCAGAACCCCATATGCGGAAGTTCTCCTGGGTTCCCCCTTTGCATGGACAAGGTGAAAGGTCACAGATGCCATGAAGAGCTCACTGCCATGCAGAGCTCACTACTGTAGTTTTCCTCACAGTGTCCTGCCCTGAGTTACCCAGGGTATACTTTTATTTTTATTTCTTATCTTCTTATTTTACTTGGCCCGAAATTCACTTTGCAGAGCCAGTTTCTCCCTTATCCTCCACTTTTACTTTTTCAAATAAACTTTGTCACCATTTTTGCTTGTTTTGTACAATTCTTTGTTCAAGACATAAAACCTGGAAACCAAAAGGTGAGCACCCCAAAACCCAGTAACAAAACCTCAGCACCACAAAAAAGGAAATTACTAATGACATGTTTTACGTTCTTTTATTATTCAGAGTTCTGAAATCTCATATCTTACACACAAGCTGCACAGACAGGTCAGAGTCAGGAGCCAGTTCACAAGAAGCGGGGGGTGTGGGGGAACCCAGGCTGTGAAGAATGGCACACTTGGGAACACCTGGTCCCGTGATATAGATGTGTGACTGAATGAATCACTCAGCTTTTCCTATTCTCCATTTACGAAGTGTGGACAGTAGTGCCCTGCAGACTTATTCTATAGGAATTGAGCAGCTTCCATCAAGCTCCCACCACACAGTGCATTGGCGTAGGGCATCTTGGCTTCTGCAGTGATGAGCAGGGGCCCCAGGACACACAGGGCTCTCGGAGTCACACAGCACTAGGCGGGCAGACGCGAGGAGCCTGGACCAAGCGGGGCTTTTGCAGACCTTGACTGTGGGAGGCAGCCTCCCAGTTGGGCCACATGTTGGGTCCTCAATGATTGGCAGTCACACCCTGTGCAGACCCTGCCACATCACACCAGGGTCAGTCTGTGTAGCCAGTAGCGTAGAGCAGCGGTGACAGCGTAGCACATCCGGGACTGTGTCATAAAAGACCACAGCTCAAGTTGTGGTCATACTTATGCTCGCTCCTTCGCCCTGATGCCTCCCTGATGCCTGAGTGTCAGGGAAACATGCAGGAAGCCTGTGGAGAAACCCGGATGGTGGGGAACTGAGGTCTCCAGCAAGCAGTCAGCAAGCTGCTGGGGTCTAGCCACCCTTGTGTGAGGGAGCTTGGAAATGAGAGCTCTGCAGGTGGGCCTCCCCAGAACCAGAGTTTATGAGGCCTGCACAGCCAGAACCGTGCAGTCAGGGGAGTCACCCCACCCCTCTTCTCTTCCGTCTTCCCACTGGATCTCAGCTCCAGCTGCCCGTGCAGCCTTCCTGGGGCTGCATACCCACCTCCCTTCCCTCAGGACGCAGAGGTAACTTTCTCCTCTCCTTTCCCCTCTAGTTCCACTAGACAAGGCTGCGAGGTGACTCACTGTGACTTCAGGCAGAAGGACCCAAGATGGCAGAGAGAGAAGTGTGCCAGGCCCTCCAGACTCCAAGTGTCAGAGAAGTGCCTGTGGCACTTTGGGCTCATGTCTTCTGTGCAAGCCGGAGACCACTGGGCTGGGCAGGCCTGGCACACTGCAGCTTGGATGTGCTGTCTGGCTCCCTCATAAAGCCAGGTAAGCTCACCTGACCAATCCCCCCTTACCAAAAGTCCCTGACCATCAAGGGCTGGGGGCTGTGCATGGATCTCCATTGAAAATGCAAGGAGACATGTGAAATGGGCACTTACTTGGAAACACACCTGGAGTTATTCCTGACTGTGGTCACCACCACCCTCCTCTGTAGTAGATCTCGCAGCCTACTCCTCCTGTCCATCTGAAACTGTTCCCTTCGCCCAACAACTCCCTCTCCCCTCTCCCCTCTCTAAAGTTATGACTTGACAGAGTCAAGCAGGAAGCACTGCTGGACTCTCCCCCTGACCCCCCGTTTTGTCCGGGTCTCTGCTGCCACTACTTACATTGGTACCACCTTGTTTCAGCATCCATGGGGTTTCTTCCAGGATGGTAGGAAGGGGGCAGCCCAAGGCCAGCAGGTGGGCTGCTGTTCTCTTCTTCGCCACCTTCCAGACCTGCTTTCTATTGCTGGCAGTAGCTGGAGCAGGATGCCTCAGGGCTAGGGTGGCAGACTCTCCTGGGAGGGGTATCCTGCAGACTTGAATGGGAGGCAAGGATCCTCTGACACCCTGCTGCCCTGGGGGCTTCACCCCAGGGAGGAAGGGGTCAGTGCGGCCGGCAGACTTGAGGGCCCTTCTCCATGGGAGGATTGCTGAGGGGGCAGGGTCTGGGGAGGATGATGGCACCAGCTCCTCACTCGCAGGCTTTACCCTGAATTTGAAGCTTGTCTTCTTGCAGGCCTGGTGTTCCAGGAGCAAAAATGTGGCCATCTGGTGGTCCTACTTCATGAGCCTCAGAGATTCAGTGATGTTTAGTGGGTCAGTCCTGGTCATGATGACCAAGATTGTGGTCTTCCTGTGCTTGGGGAGAGGTTTGGAAGTAGCATTATGAGAAGGTGCACCACAGCGGAGCCATGGGTGCTGCCAGATCTGTTTTAGAGTGGGCCACTTTGTGAGGTTGTGGGTGAGGAGCTTGAGGATTAGGTTTTGGATGTCAGAGGAGAGGGAGGGAGGACAAGAGCATCTGCCCGCCAGGATCCGCCACCAGATGCCTGCCTTTCCCCTAGAAAGGGGTATGACCCACAACCAACTCATACAGCATAATGCCGAGGCTCCAAACATCCACTGGCAGGCCTTGGTATGGTTTTTTTGAGAATCATTTGGGGGCAGCATATCTTGCCATGCAGCTACACAAGGCCACTTTCCACCTGGGAATGACATTCTTCCCCACCCAGCGTCACTGATCTCCCTATTTCCTTGGGAATCCAATAAGATATTCTCAGGTTTGAGGGTGCCGAGCATAAAACCCTGGCTGTGGCAGTACTGCATGGTGCCTGTGATCTGGAGGAATAATTTTCAAGCGTCCTTCTCCATCAGCGTGTAGGAGGCCCTCTGGATGTGTTGCATCAGGTCCACCCACTCTCATATTCTTGTACAAGGTAGAGTTTGTCTTCTTGTGTTTCCATGACCTCCAGCAGTTGGGTGACTGTGGGATGCCACAGCTCCTCTAACAGCTCTACCTCAGCTGTAATGACAGCAGGTTTCAGTTTCTTCTTTTACAGCACTGTAATTGTCCCTGACGTCCCAGTGGTAAGGTGTTCTGCCAGTAGAACCTCAGCAAACCCACCATGGCCAGCAGTGCCCAGCACTAAATACTTATCAGTGAGGCTCTTTCTGCCAGAGCTGGCTGCAGGCCAAGCCCTGATGTTACTCCGTTGTGCTCAACGGCCAAACTGAATGTTTCATAGCAGTCTGTGGGGCCTCAGCATGATTTTACTTTGCTACACTCACCACTCAGACTGGGCGTTGTAATGGAGCAAACCTCCAGAAGCTCCAAAACACCAAACCAATTCCCAACAAACATGCTGTGTACAAATCGCAGGTCACTGACAAGAGGTCTCCAGGACCAAACTCCCACCCCGGCCACGGGCTACAGATAGCTAACCTGGGAAGGGGCTCATCGGCTCTTGTGATGCCAGATTATGAACTGGCCCAGGAATGGCTGTCCAGACCCACGATGGGCAGAACCTCACTGCTTGACCTCCAGGACATTTTGTCTGTTAATAAAAAGATCAGAAAGTTTCTTGACAATGTGGATTATAGAGATTAATACTTAGCTTTTTAGAAATTAAAGCTGCAGGATGTTTCAAAGTCCTTTGGTTTCTGGTGTGAGAATCTGTAATAACTTTTTTTTAGAGATCTCATTATGTCTATACCCAACATATCCAGTTCCTTTTTCTTTAAAGTCCTGCTGGTCTCAAAGTGATGCTACAACTTCACTGATAATAAAATAATACAATGCTCTGTTTATAAAACACAATGAGGCATAGTAATGCCTATGAACCTGACAGGAAGCTACCTATCATTATAATTTCCCCCAAAAGATAATTGTTAGCTCTCTCCTCAAAAACCTTGGAGGTCAAAAGGAAATGGGTGGATATGTGTCATGTTGAATGAAAAAGCAAAGCAAAACAAACAAACAAACAAATAAAAACCCTCTGAAATAAATAAGAATTCCATAGCCACCAAAACTGTTCTTCAAAAATGAGGGAAAGTTCTGAGATTCTGTCTTCGCTCTCATTTAATCGACTGCGTATACTTTCAAGACAGTTTTTGATTTCTTGGACATTTGTTTGGATCTGTTTCATGGGTTCCATTTCTTTCCTGAATTGAGTGGTCAAGTTTTCCATTGTTTTTCTTAGCTCCTCTTTTTTTTTATGTGTGTCTACTCTAAATTCACTAAGCAGGTCTTTCATTATGATCATCATCTCTGACTTAACTTGGCCAATTATTTCTAATCTGATGTTCTCTATAACCTCATCTATCTGTTTTTAAACTTCTGCTGCTATCATTTCTGAAAGTTTGGTTGAGTGTTTTCCAATTTCCTCTATTTCATTGTCCTCTGGATTTGTTCTGGATAAGCTGGAGAGATGCAGATCAAAACAACACTAAGATACCATCTCACTCCAGAAAGAATAGCTATTATCAAGAAATCAACCAATAACAAGTGCTGGCAGGGCTGCGGGGGGAAAAAGGAACCCTCCTCCACTGTTGGCGGGAATGTAGACTGGTCCAACCACTGTGGAAATCAGTGTGGAGATTCCTCAGAAAACTACAACTAGAGGTTCCATTTGACCCAGCTATTACTCTGCTGGGTATCTTCCCAGAAGAATTAAAATCATCATATTACAGTGATATATGCACAACCATGTTCATAGCAGCACAATTTGTAATAGCTAAGTCTTGGAAACAATCTAAATGCCCAACAACTGATGAATGGCTAAAAAAGATGTGGTTTTTCTACACAATGGAGTACTACACCACCATAAAAAAGGATAAACTAGAGTCATTTGTATGTAAATGGATGTTCCTGGAGAACACACTATTAAGTGAAATAAATCAGACACTTATTAGTACACATCGAATTGTTTCTCTGATATGAGAAACCATAAGTGTAAATAAGGACAAAGGGGTAGAATAGATATTATGTTTTAAAAATAAAAAAGAGAGATAGTATTCAAAAGAGAGGAGAATGAGATAGGGAAAAGGGGGATAAAGAAGAAGGTTAAAAGAAAAGTAAGATGAAAGGGGGAAAATGGTAAAGTGTAACTACACTTGTTGCAAATAGGGAGGGGTGGGTGAATGGAAGAGAGGGGAGGGGAAGGGGAGGAAGAGGGGGAAAACCAAGATGTATCATGTACAGGTACAAAATAACCATGTTGATTATGATCATTATGTATACAATGTACCAATACATGTTCTTGGTAAAAATAAAAAATTTTTTTAAAAAATGAGGGAAAAATTTAGACATTCCCAGATACAAGCATTGAGGGATTTATTTCTCTCCTACCAGGCTGCCCTGGGTAATGGGCATCCTTCAGGTCGAAATGAAAGGACATTAGGTAGGAACTCAAACCTGTCTAAAGAAATAACTCCAGTAAAGGCAAACACATGAATATTTATGGAAGTCAGGAGTAGTTTTGTTTTCCACATGATGTAAGAGACTCATGTATGAAAACAATAAAACCCAACATGACTGTACTTTTTTTGAGACACAGTGTGGCAGGCAAGGAGGAAATTACAAACCTAAGACCGGTGTTGGGCCAGGAAGAAGCGTAAGCCTCATAACCCTCAGGTGGCAGACCACAGTCTGAGATGTCCTGTTGTGGGTCAGGGGCCAGGGCCTCTCTGTCAGGCAGGGAATGGTTCAGGGAAATCCAGTCACATTGGGGATCTTTCCCCCTGCAGCTCTGTCCACAGCTCCAGTGCCAGCTCTTAAACCATCTCCAGAGGGAGAACCAGGTAGCACAGTAGCCTCTGAGGTACAGTCAGCTCTGGCACCCATTATAGAGCAAGGGGCAGCTCCACTACCAGCTCTAGATCTCAACCCAGACCCAGTACCTGCTCCAGAGCTGGTGTTCACTCTGTCACCGGCTGCAAGGCTGGAACCAGCCCCAGTGTCAGGTGCATCAGTAGAGCCTTCCCGGCCTATGCCTGGGGCCACAGAACACTGGATGAATCATGAGAAGTGTCCCCTCTTGGTGTTTCCTCCTGACCTAATAGCCGAGCAGTTCATGCTGACGGTTACGGTGAGTGACTTGGCAGGGCAAGGCAGGGATGGGTTCTGGGAGACATTTGCTATCCAGACCTACCACTCCCAGGTTCAGAGACCACTGGTGGCCAGTGGTGACAGTGAGTGATTGTCTCCTGTCCAGGGAGGGGCAGGGGTAGCTGACAGCAGGAGAGGAAGTGGTGAGGTAGGATAGAAAAAAATAAAAGATAAGTAGAAAGGAGACAAGGAAATCATAACAAAAATTGTTCTTTTAAGAAGACTGTAACTTTTAGGACTCAGCCAAAGTTACCCAAGATGATCCATTTCAGCGTTCCTTTGGTTAAATTTATGCTCCTTCATTACCAGACCCATTGCACTCAATTTTTCTTTTAGAAATATTAAAAGTTTATAAATTGACTTAATTGAGTACATAAATAACAGGAACCTAATCCCAAGATAAAAGAACAGGCTGAGAGAATCCAAAAAGTGTTTAAATTGCAAACAAAACAAAACAAAACAAAACAAAAACTGTGCCCATGCCTATGAAATGGGCTAGCACCCTTCTTGGGTGTGGGTTGCTTTCTTCTGGGGTCTGCACCCCTTCAAGAGAAGTATAAATGTTCCCTGTTCCAGGAAATAATGCATCTCATGTCTCTGAGTCCCCACACTCCACTCTTGAGTGTGTCCTAAAATCTCTGCCTAATAAACCCTTCCCATGCCTTTTACTGATGCATGCTGAAAATTCTTTTTCTGTGATGGGAGTCAGCAAATCTGCAAACTTATTCTACAAAGGGTGGATTAGGTTCATTTTTTCAGCCTTGAGGACCTCCTCAAACCCAGCCTGGTGACAGGTAGACCCCTAGTCGTGGGCTCCCATTGCCCCATTGCCTGAAATGTTGATTAGACATAGCCTCCTCTAGACCCCAGGTGGGCTGAGCTCTGACAGTCTGGCAGCATGCAAGATGAGATGCAGCCACCATAACCAGAGCCTGGCAGAGTCATAAAATGGGCGGGAGTCATAAAATTTGGGGATCTGCCAAATACCAGCATGAGAGGTAATCAGAGGTAGTTTGAGGGCCACGGTGTCCAGGCAGGGCACTTGAGAGAGAGGTAGCTAAGGACTCCTGGCTTCACTTTCCTTCGGAGCCCAAGGTGAGGTTGGCTCAGGCTGAAAAGACTTCAGAGCAGGGGTCCTGGGCCTTGATTATTGCCTCTTAGCTAATGCCACAAGGCGTCATCCAAGCTACTGCTCCCTACCTGGGCACATTCATCATGGACCTTGTGATGCTGGATGCTACCTGGAGGGGTGACCTGAATGTGAGTGGCCAGGCCAGGGATGGTGTTTGGCAACTGTACTTGGGGTGCTGAGGCCTGAGGCCTGAGGCCTGGCAAGAGAGAGCCCCTTGCCAGCCCCTAATTTCTCAGCACTCGAGGGAGCCTCACAGCCAGATGCACGCTGGGGCACCATGCTAATCATACGTGGTGACCCTAGTTGCCTGACCACAGAGTTGCAGGAGAGCTTGACCAACCTGAACACAGCAGGAAACTCGGGCTATGGCTGTGGGCAGGAGAGGGGAGCAAGGCTCCCTATGCTCAGGTGCATGTCGTGGCCAAGCAGTGTCTTCCCACCCAAAGCCTTGACTTCTCCATTTTCCTCTGAGAGGGTTTAGCAAGAAGGTCCCTCAGCTTCTGTCCCTAAACCACTTGCCCTGCCCCCAGAGCCTGCTTTAGTTCAGGAGTAGGTGTGCTCTGCCCCCTGGTGGGCATGTCTGATAGTGCAGCACGAGGCAGGGGCCTCAGCAATGAAGGCCCTGCTTTCTACTAGTCCTTGGCTGTCCGCTTCTAGGACAGACTGATCAACTTCGAGAAGAGGGGAAGGTGGCACCTGCTGCCCCTACAGCGTGGGGGGCCTATGTGGTGAGGACATGGCTCCACTCCGCTTTGTTGGTTTATGGGGAGAGTTGGTACAAAGAGGGACAGTCCCACAGGGAAAAAGGCTAAGTACTGAGACCCAGGACAGCTTCCAGTGGCCGTTTGCACCTGCCTGTGACAACAGAGTATAGCATGGGTGGGAATAAGAGGAGGAGGGACCCCAGAGTAAAGACACAGAGGTCTCCTCTGGCTTCCCAGCACCCACCCAGGCCAGTAACCATCCTGTCTCCACTTTGGACCAGGAGTTCAAGGCAATGGCCCAAATCAAGCTGCTGCCATCAGCCTGCAACAGCCACAGCATCAAGTTGGAGGAGCCAGGTTGAGCGGTGAGGCTGAGCAGGAACTGGAGTCAGTCCAGTCCCCGGACCAGCCCCAGAGAGACTGGGCTCCAAGCCGGCATCCCCGTCAGGCCTGGTGTCTGCTGACAGCCGGGGCACTTGGGCTCCAGCTTCTGGTCCAGCCTGGAAGGGAGGTCCCGGCGCGGCTCCTGCCATGCTCAGAGCCATCCTGCCTTACCTACAGCCTGTTATGCAAACAGGTCCTGCAACCCGAGTCAGCCAGTAACACCTTCAAAACTCTGAAGAGCTCAGCCACTGCCAAGCGCTAGAGCAAGTGAGTGCCAGGAGCAAAGGAGCAGGGAAACTTGAGGGCTGAGTGTGTGCTGGGGAGCCAGACTTGGTTCCAGGCACTGCTGGCCAGCGTGGGTACTGGGCCGAGTCAGCTCCCCACTCGGGGCCTTGGTCTCCTTCTCTGTGAACCTGCTGGTTCTGAATGCTCTCTTGGTTGGGGAGGTGTCCTGGTGCCTGACCCAGCCACACAGCATAGCGTCCGGAGGCCAGAGTGCTCTGGTGGTGGACTCAGCCCCCAACACTAAACTCAGTACCAGCAGCAGCTTCCACTCCTGACCCTGTGAGCAGCTTGGTGCAGCTCCTGCCTCCGCAGCAGGGACAACGCTCAATGGCCTACTCATTTGGAAATAAAATCCTTCTTGCAGTAGTAAAATGGAATTTTCTAGAAAATAAAGGGAAATTTTCTAAAAATACTCCAATTTTAGTTCTTGCTATAAGGTACAAGAAATGAATGACCCTTCTCTGTGTGTGTCCCCCCTTCCCCAAGAACAGAAATGTCTCCTTTTTTGTTTCATTTTTTCCCCCTCAGTAAGAGGGATTGAACCCAGCAGCTCACACATGACAAGCAAAGGCTCTACCTCTGAGCAACATCCCCAGCCCTTTTCACTTCTTTCAAGACAGGGTCTCACTATTAAGCTGCCCAGACTAACCTCAATTGTGGGTGAAATCCTGACTCTGGATATTAGTCTTCTTATAGTTTAAGAATAACCTCAAAAGTTCGCTGTGGAGGTGCCTGCTTATAAGAGAAGCTACTCCAGAAGCTGAGGCAGAAGAATTCAAATTCACAAATTGCAAAGTGGAGTTTATAGAAAAATTCACTTCATTTTCTAGAAAAATTCCATTTTATTACTGCAAAAAGGATTTCCAAACATGTAAGCTTTTGAGCAAGACAGGTTCGGAGTCACAGAGACAAAGATTAGGCAAGCAATGATGCCCATCGGCAATTCTCAAGCTCAAGCAGGAAAACAATGCATCCATGCTCTGATCAGATTACTTTTGGCCTCTGTCACAGAAAGTAGATAATTACATTGAATTAGAAGTCTGCAGTTTCTCCGCCCCAAAATAGAGTGTTGTGCTGAATAAAGGAAGAGTTAGCCATTGTGTTGATTACTAACCAAAAAAAAAAAAAAAATGCAGGCAGAATGTTAATCCTTCAGGTTTTTTCTGGCTAAGAAACCTGAGCTGCATTAGGATCATCATGACAATCACACCTGGCACAGGTGGCTGGCCCATCGTGTGTTTGCATGTACAGAGGGCAGGAGGTGGAGTGTGAAATAAATCACAGCATTATGTCAGATAGAATGGTTGCCGTTGCTTAAAATTTAAATGCACAGCTAGAAAAGCACGTAGTGATGCATGATAATCTGGCTGAACACTGGGTAAAAAAATCATGGCAAACATTGAGTCTTTCAGAAAAGTTCTAAAAACAGAGTATTAACACAGTGAGCTTTTCTTCTTTCCTTCTGCTCTTCTTCATCCTCCTTCTTCCTCTTGGTGTGTGTTTGTGTGTGTGTGTGGAGTGTGTGTGTGTGCCCTACTGAGGTAAGAGACTACGGCATGGCAATATGGCTGGAATAATCGGACACAACCTGCCAACTGAAGAGACTTGTTAACCACCTGTGCAGAACAGTGGCTCCTGGAGCCTGACACCTGGTACCAATCTTCTGACACAAGAACACACAGAACCTGGCACCTGCTGACACGAGAACAAACTGAGCCTAACACCTGATACCAAATTCTATCAAATTTGATCACAAGATACAAATTAATGTGTATCTTGTGATCAAAGGGGACTGCCTTGAGCAACTGCTTTATCAAAAAAGAAATAAAAAGATGGCAGCATTGACTTTGCCACCCACTGCCCTCTTGTTCTCACAGTAGTCTGCTCTGCCTGCAGGACAGATCTTCTCTTTTTCCTTCAAAGCACCTTTTTCTCCCTGAGCACTTCTTTCATGCTTCCTTTCTTCTTCTTCTTCTTCTTCTTCTTCTTCTTCTTCTTTTCTTCTTTTCTTCTTCTTCTTCTTCTTCTTCTTCTTCTTCTTCTTCTTCTTCTTCTTCTTCTTCTTCTTCTTCTTCTTCTTCTTCTTCTTCTTCTTCTTCTTCTTCTTCTTCTTCTTCTTCTTCTTCTTCTTCTTCTTCTTCTT
>PVJO010031189.1:0-14623 GCA_004026905.1 Hystrix cristata
GAAAATTTCTCAGACTATCCATGGCTATAGCAGCATAACAGTTTCCATTCTGTTTAATGGGGATGAAATTAATGCTTACATTGATTGGTAACAGAATCTGGGTCATGTGAGAAAAAGATCATTTCACCCTGTCTTTTCAGTATATGTTTAAAAATAATAATAAGACACACTGCAGAGTAGCTCTAAGGTCAAGTTTCCTATTAAGTATCTCTGATGGACATTGCTGGCGCTGTTGCTTTTTTTGGGGAAGAGGAAAGAGTATGTGAACATGTCTAACAATCTCAAATACACAAATGCATTAGCATAAAGTATCGTATGCCTCAGTATGTTATTTAAATTTTATGTAATACATTTCTTTTGGTCATGTAATGAAAGATGCAGTCAGTAAAAAATTCAGATACAGTTTTATGTAAATTCTTACAGATTGCCTGTTTTTACAGTGGACTGCTATTCAGGAAAGATACTCTTCCATGTAACTTTTTTTAACCTTTCAGAATAGTGACAGATAAGAATTATGCAGTGATTTGTTGAGATGTGGACTTAATGGTGCTGCTCAATCAGTTTGTTTCCAATGACACCTCCCACCCAGAGGCCCCAAAACTAGTGAAAGTTAAGAGGATTTCAAAAACTTTCTATTCCTACCTTAAACCTACCAGCAAACAAGGATTGTGGCCATAATGAATGATATGAAGAAACTAATTGACCAAGTTTGTTTTTTGTTGTCTTGAATTTGAGACGTACATTTTTACTCCTTCTAAGAATGTTGATGTATGAATGTGAAGATGCTAGAGAAACTATGCTCAGATATTCATTGTAAGTGTTCCTTCACCTCTATGTTGTAGAATTTCAGATTGGTAATTGATAGTATTTCTGTAGAGAGAATGTGTTAAAATTACAAGCGGTCTTTTAAAAAGATTATGCAGTTCTATATTTATTGTGCTGTGCCTGGTCCTAAGTGCAGCCAGTTAAACAAGTTTCATATGTATTTTTCCAGTGTTAAATCTCCCACACTGTACTCTTCGGAAATTTCCTTCCATCCTGAAGATCGAATAGAAGAGGCCATATATATCGCCTCCTCATCGTTGAGATTTCACTATCTTTATGTTAAAAGTTGTGTACGATTATTAAAAATCTGTGAAAGAATAAAAAGTGAATTTAAATTAACTTTTTTTCCTTTTTTTCATTGGGGAGAATAAGATTTGCTAGAAGACACACTATCTTGTATTTTGATTCATTGTTTCAGCATGACTTTTTACATTTTTTATTTCTTCCTTTCTTTATAGATTGTTATTTAAAATCATTATGTTAAACTGGGCCCTTACTGTAGTCTGCAAAACATCCTGAAATCATATTCTTCAATGATTTGGAAATATGGTATACACAATCTTACCCCATTCTGGATATTACTTTAAATCGAAAAAGTGTTTGGTTTCCAAAAATTTCACTTCTAAAATAAAGATCAGTGGTACTCATTTTAATTTTTGGCAAGTGAACTAAAGCCTTACAATTCATCATTTTGCAAGCCAGATGATTTTACATTCAGTGTAACACTGAAGCAGCATCCATTGTAGCAATCCAGTATGTTACCTAAGATATATTTTCTTTCCTTGAATATTATATTTTTAACAATTTTCAAAGGAGTGAAGAAGCAATGTAGCATGGACAACTCTATTCCTATGGAGTGCCACGTTGATTTAGACAAACACTTAAATGTGGGAAGGCTTGTTCATTATAGATTGGGTAATTTTTGGTCCAAGAGATAATATCCCAACATCTTCAGTGTATTAGTTTTAATGTATTGCTGTAAGAGCATGAAGAAAACCAACTTTCTCAAGAGGGGTGTGATAAGATGCTAAGTTCTAAGAGGTGTGAGTTCCCCTCAAAAGTTGATTCTGAGACTAATACTTGAGTTTAAGTAGTAGTTTACTTATAAGATGATCCCAGGAAACACCAATGGCAAAATAGAAAATGGAAACAGAAGGAAGAAAACCAACAGAAGTGCTCATAATCAAGTATATTAACACTTTGGACTGCGGAACATCATCCTGCTGGGGAGTTCTGAGAACAACTAAAGGACACAACTCTCAGTTACCTGCCTGGGAGCAAGGAATCAAGTCATTGATGGGCAGCCGATTCCTGTCTTTTCAGTGAAAGCTGATCCCACAGGGACAGGAAGTGTCGATGCCCAGCATGTGGTGGAAGGGGGATGAGGCACCAGTGGCCACAAGGAACCCTCTGGGAGACTGGGCTGGTATGCATGCAACTCGTGATTCAGCAGATAAAGTTGGGGCACAACTATCAACCATCTCAGGTTTCTTCAGAGAAAATCAGTCAGTCAGTCCTGGGAAGTCATTGTTCACCATGAAAAAGGATCAGGAGAAGGCTCCTTGGGGGAAAAGATGTTTTTTAAAGAGCAGAGAGCACACACACCAATTATGGTTATGGGTAAGCAGGTGGGGGTCTAATGGTCCTGAAAGTAAAACTGCTTCTTAGATAATGAGGATTTTTATCATTTATTCTAACCCTTTTATTATACAGAAGAAGAAATTGAAGTTTAGAGAGGTTGATTTGTCAGGGTCACACCACTGTGGATCAAAATTCCATCCTGATTTCTAGGCATTTCTTTGCAATAAATGATACTTTTCCTAACATATGCACTTTCTACTCAGAACCAGAGAGTTAAATAAATGTGAGAATAAGCAGAGGAACCGCAGGGAGAAATTACTGGCTAAACAAGATGGACATGGGTAATGCTGAGATTCCAAGTGCTGAGATTACACTTACAAAGGATTTGTATCCAGCTATAAGATACATATTTCTGAATATATACCCAGCCATGCATTTCTATCCAGCTATTGTGGTAGAGTTGCACAATGAAATGCTATACAGAAATGAGAGTTCGTGCAACAATATTCATGAGTCTCACAAACCATACTTAAAGAAGCCAAACAGAATACATTGTACATATGATTCCATTTGTATAAGATTCAAGAATCTAACATTAATCTGTTTGAAGTCAGGATAACAATTACACATGATGGGGAAGAGGATGTTAGTACTAGAACGATGGCATACAGAGGGCTTCTGGAGTACTGGTAAAGTTTTGGAATTTGATGTGGTTCCAGCTGTGTCTTAGATACTTTCTTGTCTCTGAGACGGAACACCTAGCACCCACAAATTCAAGGAAGAGAGGTTTATTTTGACTTGGTCTGTAGAGGTTTCAGTCCGTAGTCAGCTGGCTCCAAAGCAGGGCAGCAAGGCAGAGGGGCCTGGCAGAGGAGAAACTGCTCCTGGCAGGGCAGGCAGGAAGCAGAGGGATCAAAGTAGGAAGGAGGGAGATACATTTTGCCAGACCACTCCCTCAATGACACACCTCCTCCAACCAAGTTTTACCTCCCAAATCTCATTTAGCTGTAAGCTCATTGGTGGACTGATACACTGATGAGTATCATGCCCCCGTGACTCAATCACCTCCCAAAAGTGCCACCTATGAGTGCATGAGACTTTAGTAGGGACATCTAGATACAAATCATAACAAGCTAACAGAGATGTGTTCACTTTGTAAAAATTCACACATACTACATGTATTGAAACATTCTATGATACCCCATTAATATGTATAATTTTTGTTTTTATGTATCAGTTAAAAATAATTTTTTACAAATTCACACACAATTCAAGCACTTTTCTGTATGTGTGCCAGTTTACTGAAAAAGTAGTGATTATAATAAGATATTTCTGTGTATTTAAAATAGGTTAAAATATATAGTGATAGTTTAAAAATACATTTTTTTGTTGCCAGGTGTGGTGGCACACACCTGTAAACCCAGCACTCAGTGGAGGCAGAGGCAGGAATATCGCTGTCAAGTTCGAGGCCAGCCTGGGTTACATAGTGAGTTCAAGGCCAGCCTGAACTGCATAATGAGATCCTGTCTCAAAAAACCAAAACAAATGAACAAAACTTTTTAACCTAATAATAGAATATCATTTTGTATGTTTGACTTAAATTTGTACTTTTCTAACAGTAGTGATCGATTTAAATTTATTTATTTTTTTGGTGCTTAAAATTTTTTATTTTATTTATTTTTTAATTTATGCTTGAGATCAAACTCCAGGCCTTGAGTATGCTAGACAAGTGTTCTAGCACTAGGAACTAGCAACCTACAAATCCATCCCCTGAATTTTTCAATTCAGGAACTTTCAGTTTTCTTTGCAACTAGTGACTTATTTTGCTTTATAGCAAAGCTGACCGGACTACACGGTCATCCAATAATGAACTGTTGTCTCATTCACAGTGCTATTGCTTTTGTATACAAATATATATTCA
The DNA here is from genome assembly GCA_004026905.1 of Hystrix cristata. Taxonomy (NCBI): domain Eukaryota; kingdom Metazoa; phylum Chordata; class Mammalia; order Rodentia; family Hystricidae; genus Hystrix; species Hystrix cristata. The sequence goes on from PVJO010031189.1 coordinate 4,328, forward strand.
TATGTAGACCTCAAAGCAGCAATGGATGACTGCTAAAAGAAGTATAATGCTTTAAATAATTATATATTTTAATTAGGTGTTTTCCAAACTTGTCTGAATACAAGGGGCACATGGGATTGTGTTAATACAAACTTCCAGACCCTGCCCTAAACCAACTTGATTTGGAATCTCTTGTCTAAGGGAAGTGTAGAGAAATCAATTTAACAAACATTCCAGATAATTCCTACCATAGGACATTTTAGAAAGCAGCTATCTTAGCTATAAAAAGTAACACAAAAGACTTAAATTTAAATTAAGTGTCTTTCCAAACACTTAACTAGTTTTATCACAGTCTCGGCATTATAAAATTCTGCTGAGCCATTTGTCCTTTAACAGTCCCTGGCACTGGCCCTAACCAGCACTCTACTGATTGCCATGTGTTGGTTCACTCAGAACAGGACAGTTTTCCTGAATCTTGAAATTTAAGCAGTCATTATTGTTATACTGACGGATGTCAAACAGGATTCTATTACAGCAGTTTCACGTATATAATTAATGGACCAGCAGTTTCTCTTTTTGCTCACTTCTCCGTAAATAGGAGATTTTTTAAAAGAGATACAAATTCTGCAATGTATTTCAAGCTTAATTTGTGAATATAATTGTAAAAAGAGACTAACACAGTGAGAAATAGCACAGTGGCAAATGTACCCCTGCAGCTGCTTTATCTCTTTGAGGTATATTGTACTTCCCAAAGAAAACTTTGCATGAAGCCCATTGCCTCTGTTTCAGGTAGTACTAACCCAAGTTCGGGGACCAACCTACTTGAGCACTCTAGAGTAGTTTATAAATTTAGTTGCCATTCTTTGCTGCTAGAAAGTGATCTTGCTGTAGTCAAGAGTCAGGTATACCACAGCCTCGATATTTACTTTTATGAGAAAAATCACTAAAAATTTGGTACTCAGAAACACAGGCTATATATTGAGCAGAAGAGTTTCAAAGCAAATTGGGTTGAGGTATAAGAAATAACAAAATCTTATGAACCAAAGATTTTTAAATTGCATTTCATGGAAATAACTTACTCCATAAAACATGACAGGAGCAAGCAAAAAAAGATCGGCTTTCTCTTTTGGGGGAAAAAAATCCCTGAATTGCAATTTCATAATGTGTTTAAACAGATATAGATAAATGCTTCTTTCAAGACCTTTTAACAAATACCGATTTTCATTACTATGCTCATCAGAACTTTGTTTCCAAATTATCTACTGTTTATAACATCCATTTCTCCTTTTCCATTTTCTCTTTTCCTGAATATTTTCCAAAATATGATGGTGGGTGGGATTGGGGATTGAACTCAGTGGGAGAGTGCTTGCCTAGCAAATGCAAGGCCCTGAGTTCGATCCCCAGCACACCACCCCCGCCCCCAACCCCGCCAAATGATGGTGGGTAAGAGCACAAGCACTGAAATTAGATTACCCATTTTAAAATCCTCTCTGCTACTTTCTAGCTGTATTACCATGGGCAAGCAACCTCTCAATTTTCTCATCTGTTAAATAGGAATGGTAAAAATGATGATTTAATTAGGATTATGTATAGAGTGACAAAACCCCAAAATAATCTGCCTGAAACAAGTTCAACACTTCCTTCGATCAAGTAAATATAAGAATTCAAGGGTTGATAAGGTGAATACACGATCTTCGGATCTGAAGTTTGCTTGTTCTTCGCTGTCCCCAACACATGTCTTCCATCCTGTACTCTGTAGGGAAAGAAAATACTTTTTCTCTACCCATCCAAGGTTTATGTCTACAGCATCTATAACAAAAGAAGATTGATAAGAAAAAGAAAATATATGTTATACCTAACACAAGAGGCTTCAAAAGCAAATGAAGACCTGAAGAAACAGTTACACCTGTACAGTTTTATGCTAGGTTTGATGAAGACTAGAGAAATAAGGCAAAAAGTATGATCCCCCCAAAAAGTAATAAACTAGGGGGAACTTAGCAAACTGTCAGTCTTCTCTGCGACCCTTCACCTCAGAGATAAGCGTGTCCCTTTCCTCCAGAGCAGGGAGGGGGACCCCTCACATTGAGGGTCACCCCTCACACTGAGGCTCCTACAGCCTGCATTGGGAGAAGGTCAGAAAATCTAAGATTTTATGGTTTACTTCAGGGAAAAAGGGTCAGAGAAGTTCAGAGAGATCTTCCTGCTTCCACGGTCTTCTCAAATTCTTTCTGTTTTAAAAATTATTTAAATTTTTTATTTTTTGATTAGTACGTGTTTGCAGTACACAATGACGTTCACCCTGTGGAGCTGGTACAGGCACGTAACATATCTTGTCATCCCCTTCCCTTCTTCTCCCTCTCCTCTCCCTCCATCTCTTGGTACCCTTCCCTTTTGAAAAAGATCAACCTCTCTTTTTTCTGTTATCTGTATTTTATTTTACTCTTTATTTTTATTTTGGCTTTCTCATATAAGAGGAAACCATGTGATAGTTAAGCTTGCGTATTTTGGAGCTGGGCATGGTGGTCCATGCCTGTAATTCCAGCACTTGGGAGGCTGGGGCAGGAGGACTGTGTGTTTCAGCCCACCCTGGGAACTTGGCAAGTTCAAGTTCAGCCTGGGCCCTGAGACTCTGTCTCAAAAAGCCAAATATATTTAAGTAATTAATTAGTTAATTAATTTTTGTAGCATGACTTGAACCCAATCAAGTCTAAGATGGCTGCTTCAGGTCTTGCAATCAAGCCAACACTTTCCAAACATTAGGAAGAAGGAAAATGTTCTTATCTTTCTGATAAGAAAGACCCTTATTCCCAGCAGCCATTTGCCAAGATAAAGGTCAGGGTGATGGTAGCTTCACGCCCGGGGCATTTTGGAAATTGCAAGAGCGTCAGGAAAGAACATTGTGGTGTGTGGGGGGGGTGTGTGTGTGTGCGTGCGTGCGTGTGTGTGTGTGTGTGTGTGTGTGTGTGTGTTGGATGAAGATCTCTTTGTTAGTGATATTTAGTGGGCAAGAACAGAGATGCTACACCTTTTGAAATGTGAAGAAATGAAGAATTACCCTGTCCCTCCATAAATTTCATGTGTTCTGTAAGATATTCTCATAAGTTAAACACCTGCTTACCTGTGCCTACTACTAAACTCCACGTTATATATTAATATCATTCTGGAGATGTAGCTTAGTTATAGGGTGCTTGCCTAGCCATGTGCAGCCCTTGGTTTGATGCCTAGTACCACAAAAAGCAAAACAAAAACACATTACTTTTTGCATGGTGTTAATATACACTGAGATTTTCAGGAATATAAATATTACGTATATTAAGAAAAGACTGTATTTTGTTTCTTGGGAAAAATTATTCAAGAGTTGTTCACCATTTGGAGAAATGATGTCCTTGATCATATTTTGTTTTGTTTTTGGCAGGTGGGGGGGGTTGTCTTTCAGCATACCAGTGAGTCTACATTAGTTCAGATCAGTCCTAACTATACATGAAAATAAATGACTAATTATATTTCTTTTGTAGAAATGCCTGCATGATTACACACTAAATTGCATATTGCTATATGACAAAGCACTTTCTTTTTTATTCCTTATATTTAAATGCAAAATTATGATTTTTAATAAAATGTGTGCATAAAATATCAATTTTACTTCTGAATAATAAAGATGACATTAAAAATATCAAAATCAGGCATTGGAGGGCTGGGGGTGCAGCTCCGTGATAGAATGACTGTTTAGCATGCATATGAGGCTTTGGGGGCATATCTAGATACAAGCCATAATAAAGAGTCTGTCTCAAAGTAAAAAAATTTAAAAATGGCTGGCTGTAGCTCAGTGCCAAGGTCTCAGGTTCAGTTCCCAGTAGTACACACACACACACGCACCCCATTTCATATGCTATAAAATCACAGAAAAAAAAGGAAAGATGGATACTGGGGATCACTAGCTATCTCTGCTTTACTACTTGGGATTTGTTGTGAAAATTGAAAAGCCTGAATCTCCATTAGCCAGAGGAGAAAAGTCTTGTTGGATACAGAGAACGTTCAAAAGAAGTGACACAGCCATGCCTTAGAAGTGGTGCTCCTTTAATCTGCAAGTGATTGCCTCTCAAAAACAAAGAAAAAATTCAACCTGCTTCAAGGAAATATAGCAAAATCCAGCATTCAAACTTGTAAAATTCACAATATCATCGGCTAATGCCAGCTACGACTAGGGGACAAAAATCAGCCAACAGAAGCAAATCCAGAAATTTTTAATAGTTAATAGAATTAGTAGACAATGACCTGGAAAGCGTATTAAAAATATACTCCTTATGCTCAAGAGAGAATGTAATGAGAAATGGAAAACTGAAAGAAGAAATGAACAGAATTTTTAGAGATTTAATGTACAAAGCAGAAATGGAAATTTCACTAATGTAGGGTCAGCGGTCTGTAAACAAGAAGAAAATAGGGGCCCCAGCCTCATTAGATCTTCTAGCTAATTCTTTTTTTTGTTTTGTTTTTTGGTGCTGAGGAACGAATTTAAAGCCTTGCGCTTGCTAGGCAAGTATTCTATCACTGAGCTAAATCCACAGCCTCTAGCTAATTCTGACTAGGAGTTAAAAACAAACTTTACGAGAGCAGTTCCCCTGAGAAGCAGGTCAAGGATAGGGGTAGGAAAGAGAAAAACCAGATAAAGAAAGGCACCAAACGACCTTGGGACTTGCACCAAAAGAGCAGAGAAAGAGCTGAGAGGCAGGACACAGAGAGAAAGCCATGCACAAGGTAGAGAAGCTGAAATAGCCATCCCTCCCCACCTCCAATCGATAACCCGGGGTGCAGGGGAAATGGGGGCTGGGGGGCTAACTGTGGGAAAGACTCTTATCCAATGTGAATATATATATCGAATACATATATATATTGAATATATATCGAATATATATATATTCACTCTAGGGTTACCCTATTCACCATATAATTATAGAGTACAATACAGTAGATAGCTACACACCCCCTTACTAACTCTAAGCTAACCAGGAATAAAGTGCCCCCTTGCCAATCAGCTGTCTACTCCAAAGATAAGACCCTGTCAAGGACAGGTAAACGAACAGATGGGGAAAAAAAGCCATACGTAGACCACCAGAAGAGATGAGTAGGCAAGGATGCCTGGAGGCCAGTCCAGTTATGGCAAGTTCTGGGCAGAGGGAAGAGCACTTGGCTACCTACATAAGCTGCAGAGAATAAAAGGCCCACGGGTCCTCCATCTTTCCAGAACCCCCTATTTTGATTTTTTTTTTTTATCAAGGTAGCTATCTATCATCCATCCCCTGCCTTTTCCTCTTTACAAATAAAGTGACTTTGTTTTGTTAAATTTTGTCCAATTTTTTACTGGGGCCGAGTTTATGATCCCAGAAAGGTGCTCAGATAGCAGAGCAGCAGTGCCCATCTTTGGTTCCCTGACTGGGAATCAGATAAGACATTTTGAAGGTATTAATAGCAGATTAAATTCTGCAGGAGGAAAGATCAGTGAGTCCGAAGAGAAAGCAACAGCATCTCTCCAAAATAAAATGCAGAAAGAAAAAGGACTAGAAAAAAAAAAAAAAGATCCTCAATGGCTTTGTGGCATAATAACCATGAAATGCGTCTAATGTACATAGCTGCAGTTCCATTTGGAGGGAGGGCAGAACAACACATGAAGAAATGATAGCAGAAAAGTTAAAACTTGATGAAAATTAAAAGCCTACAAATCTGAGAAGTTTAACGAAACTCCGCCAGGATTCACACACAACAAAACAAGTTACATTATAATCAAGTTGCTGAATGCCAATCAGAAAAAGTTAGAGGTAAACTAAGGATGAAAAGACACATTACATACAGTTGAAAAAAAAAGATAAGGTGCACATGAGGTATGCTCATGGTGAATGTTTAAACTGAAAACAAATTATTAGAGTAAAAGACTCAATGCCATTAATCCCCCTGAGAATACTCCCCCCTCACTTTGAACTCACTGTCCCATCACTCTTGCCACTTTCTGAAGCAGATCTCTAAGAGCTCTTTTGTGTTTTTATTTGCATGTCATAGCTGCTTTGATGGCCTTAATCGATTCAAATGTTTACCTGTCATGGTCTTTTTGAATTTGGGGAAGAATCAGAAGTCACATGGTGCCAGATCCAGTGAATAAGGTAGATGAAGACAACTGTAATATTTTTTTGACGAATCTCCCTTTCTGTTGGATGGCAGTTGACAGCAGCATTCACCAGATTTTTGATTTATGAGAGAAGAACTTCTAGGACTGCTTCAGAAAGTGGCAAGAACGGTGGGGTAAGGGTGTTTGAAGCCAGGGTAGTATTGAGGAGGAGTAATGGCAATGTGTCTTTCACTGTAATAAAGTTGTTAAATTTAAGGATTCACTGTATAGTTGGATCACTCCATGGAGAAGTAACTTGCATGTAGCATACACCTACTCCACACAGGGGCCAGATTTTAAATCCACTTCTACTTTACTCAGTCTTTTCCATTAACCAATCAACAACATGCTTTACTTGAAGATGTTCAGTATACTTTCTCAAAAATAATTTAACCTTTTTATTTGGCTTTTTGAATGTCTTAGGGTTAGGGTGGTTGGTACAGGGGATTGAACCCAGAACCTTCACACTGAGCTACATTCACAAACCTTTCTTTAACTTTTTATTTTGAGACCGGGTCTCACTAAGTGAAAAAGTTGCTCAGGCTGGGCTTGAACTTTGAATCCTCCTGCCTCAGCCTCTAAGAGTACTGGAATTAGAGGCATACACCATCATGCTTGGCTCAAAAGTTTTTTTAAGTGCTTTTTAAACAACAGTGAACCAAGATGCTAAATAAAAAGGTGTTTAAATATTAGAAATCAGTTTTATTTTGACATATGGATGGATAGTACCAAATATTCTTGAGTCAAAATATGAATATAAAGTAGATGGTCAAGATTAGGTTAAAAGAAAAAGAACACAAAAATGTTACCTATAGTAGACCCTGTTGGCAAACCACCCATATCCTCTTTACTGGGCCAGTTTGCCCACTCTGGTTGAGTGCTAGCTGAAAGGAGCCCTCAACCCACAAGAGCTGCCTTTTCTGGCAGTGCCTGGCAGCTTAAGCCTTTTGTTCCAGCCACACAAGCCACCTGAGTAGAAAGATAGCAAAATTCAATCCTCTCGCTTCAAAGTGATGCAAATTTGTGACTGTTACTGGATATCGTGGTGCCCAGCAGTCCTTTCCAGGCTCTCCTTGTCCCGTTCAGAGAATCAGATGGGACAACCAAAGAACCTAAAAATATTTAACGCTCACTAAAGGTAAAGGTAAAAGAGGAAGAAAAGTAAAAAAGACGTGCCCTGAAGAAGTTCCACGAAGAAAAGAGAAGAGAAAACATGCTCTGCATGCAAGGCAGGTGGCCCAGTGTTTTACATCCTTTGGCCTCAGACCAGGGCTCTCCCATGCAGGGCTCTATAGCTTCTCTGCACATGCGTTCCAGGTCTCCTAGACTAACAGGTCTCCATGATTGATGGACCACACCCAACGACCCAGTCGTCTTGCCATGCATGACCTCATCTACCTAAGATGGTTCGCATGCTCCTGAGCTCCCTGTGGGATCAGTCTGAGGATAAACTTCATGTGCACCCACATCACTGTCTTCCTCTTCTCATCTGCTCTCCTCATCTCTTGTAAGTTTCACCTAAATGGCATTTCCTCAAGACATCACAAGAATCTGCTCTTGGGCCACAGAACTGAAGACCTTTCATTTACTCCTACATGGAAATCCTCGCTGAGAAGAAATAACTACTAAGACTTTTCTCAGGTGTGCTGCATACGATCGGAGGAGCAACCTGTTCTGAGAAGTGCTGATGGAATGAAGGCCTCCAGATGATATGTTAAGAGTGTAGCATCAAGGGCTGGGGTGCAGCTCAGTGGTAGAGTGCTTGCCTAGCATGCAGGAGGCTCTGGGTTTGCTCCCCGGCACCGCATAAAAGAGATGTCATGCAGACATCGACCAATGTTGACTAATTGTACCTCATTTTACTAAAAATGTCTTTAGTGCACCTTTCATTTATTTAAGAATTGAGAATTCAAAACTTTGTCCTCTTTTTCTTTCTTTCTTTCTTTCTTTCTGTACTGGGGGTTGATTAAACTGAGGACCTTACACTGTGCTGCACCCCCAGGCCTTTTTATTTTTTTATTTTGAGATAAGGTCTTGACGAGTTGCCCAAATTGCGATCAAACTTTGGATCTTCCTGCTTCAGCCTCCCAAGTAGCTGGGAGTACAGGCTTGCACCACCAAGCCTAAGTCCTCATATTTTTGACCAGTGTCTTTCTTCTGTTCTAGTAACTGAGTCACAGATAAATGCTGTTTTCAGGGGTTGCACATATTTTTAAGTGCACTGAGATCCTAAATAAGATTCTCATTGATATTTGTATTCTCTTCTCCTTTTCTAATAGAGCAGTACAAAAAATACTACCCATTTTACATTTTAAGTATTTTTAGCATGGGTTTCTAATTACAATAACACAACTTGTATTCTTACTTGTAGGAGGCAGAATCAACACTTTACCCATGAATTATAACTGCTAAATTGCTAATGATCTAGCCAGGGATTTTTAGTAAATTGTACTCCTGTGCCCTGTTAGATTCAATGAAATAGATAATATCATTTCTAAAATTGTCTAATTTCTAGGAAGTGTCTTGAATAAAGGAAAACATTGTCTCAACATGTGTAGTGATCTCTGAGTTTAATTACACTAGTGGCAGCCTATTGGAAAACATTTGCTTACATCTTTGTAAAGGCAGAGGATTTCTACATAAAATGGCAATGCTGAAATGAAGGCTTTGTAGGAATCACTGAATAAGAATAGAAAAGGAGGATGAGAGAGACAGCAGGTCGAGTTATGTGTGTTTATTTATTATGTAACACCATAGATTATAATGCTACATTAGATAATATAAGCCAGGCATCTCGTTTCAGAAATTGGCTCAAGGAGGACTTAAATAATTTGCAGTTTAATGAAACATGAATCTAGAAACCCAATACCCTTAGGAAACGACCTGGTTACATGGTCAGATTGTATTTTCTCTTTGTAACCCAATGCTAATTTATACTCCGCACATATCCTTATTTTACCGCTTCTAAAGTTTGTTCTATCTAGTGGATCTCATCCTACTACCCCAGGAAATTTTCTACCCCTCTTTCTACCCAATTTATCTCAAACCTCTTTTTCTCTATTGGCTCTTTCCTATCAGATTACTATCCATTTCCAGCCACTTTCGTCTTATGGAAACTATTCAAATATATATACTGGAAAATATATAGTATTTAAACAAACAGTTTTAAAAATAACATAAATGTGTATGTAGCTATCACTTTGTTTAGGAAATAGAATACTAGAGTTACACAGGCAACCTCTGTGTCTTACTTCCTGATTGCAACCTTTTCCTCTCCTCAAACAATACTCTGACTTCTGTGCTAACCAGGGCCTTATTTTAATTTGCAGATGTGTGGTCCACATATGCATCCCTAAATATATTCCTTAGTTTAAAAAAAAGAAAGCTGAGTACCGAGCACCACTCTTCCTTTGTAAGGAGAGACTGACGTTGTCACTATCAGATAAGACTTTAAGAAAGTAAACTGATCAGAGTCTGTGGGTCATGCTCTGACTTCAGGTAGCCTGAGCGTCCAAGAGCACCATGGTGCACACCTGCAATCAGCACCGAGAAAGGCTGTGACAAGAGGATTGTAAGCTGAAGCCTCAAGGAAGTGAGACTGGGTCTCAAAATGGAAAGATAAAAAAAGGCGAGGGATGTAGCTCAGTGCTAAAGCACTTCTAAGTTTGATTATGCGGAAGTCAGTGGGCACGGGTGTGAGAGAGTTCTGGAAAGCACAGGACTTGCCATAGTTCGCACAACTGACCAGAAACTGGACATTTGGTAAAAACATGGGCAGAGGGAGTGAATTGTTCCATATTTTCTGCCTCTGAACCTTTTATAGCTATCATGGGTTTTCAGGAGCAAGTCAAAGCAGAAACCTGTGGGATAAATCAGTAGAGCACAGAAGAAGCATAGAAACTTCGCAAACCACACATACACACACACACACACACACAAACGAATTTGATCATGGCTTATGGGAGAATTTTGGCCTCATCTCAAAAGAAGGTAACTGACAAGAGGGATCTTGGAGATGGCAGTACTCAATCAGTTTGTCTCCCGAGTTGCCCTGTCCAAGCTGAACTGGCTGCCTTCTGTATCTTGTCTACAGCTATCATTCTGGGATCTGTCTTTGGCATCCTCTAGGCTATTCATTTCCTTGCTCCCCTGTTTCCATT
>PVJO010031190.1:0-14608 GCA_004026905.1 Hystrix cristata
AGCACAGCTTTTCGTTACATTTTGGTAACTATCTAGGAGTGAAATTGCTGGGACTTAGGTAAGAAAATACTGAACATTAGGAGTTTACCAAACTCTTTTTAAAAATGACAACATCATTCAACATTCCCACCAGCAACTGGTGAAATTTCAGTTGCTTTATATCCTAGCTGGAGCTTAATATGGTCAATCTTTTTAATTTTAGGTCTTTAATAGGTATTTGGTTGTATCTCTTTGTGGTTATATTTTTCATTTCCCTAATGGTTGATGATGCTGGACATTTTTTTACTATGTTTGATATCTGCATTTTTTGTCTTTGTGGAAATACCCGGTTAATCTTTTGCTCATTTTTACTGGGTTTTTGTTGTCTCATTGAGTTTTGAGAGTTTTAAGAAATGTTCAGCATAAGACTTCCTTGTTAGATATGCAATTTTAAATATATTCTCCAAGTCCACATCTTGTCTTTTTATTTTCTTAACAGTGTCTTTTGAGAAGTGGAAGGATGTTATCATTATCTTTTTGCTTCAGAGATCTCCAAGCGCACACTGATCCCTAATATTGATGCACACGATAAGGTTTGTTTATTGATTATTGCTTCTACATCTCCTAAAGCAGTTGCTGATGACAATCTATGTTCGTGCATACTGATGACAATATATATCTGAGTAGTTGATTTTGGCGAGTCTTAAAATAAAGAATAAAAATTTATGACTCTCAAAATAATTAAGCAGTCATAAATGAATATTTCTATATTATTAAAAATCACTGGAGCCAAAACTTCTATATCAATTAATGAGTGACTGTAAATATGTCAGAGGAAAAAATATATTCGATGACATTAAATCAGTTTTCTTTTTATTTTGATCCACATTTCTCTCTTTGTCCCTTAACAGTAATATATTCTTATATTTTTTCCCCAAGAATTTATGACACATAAAGAATTAAAGAATTGGTAAGTATTTCTCATATTCATAATTTCCTTACCTTGAGCATGTGTAAAAATATATAAAATAACTGTCAAGTAACTCAACTGGCTTCCAAGTTTGTCATCTGATAGGCAGAGAAAAGTACCTCTGAACATCTTCTAAAGCAGGATTTCCATCTGTGTGCATGTTAAACTGTTTAAGGACCTTATAAAAACTATGATGGCTACACTGACCCTAGACCAGTGATGGTGAACCTCTGAAAGCTCTCAGTAATACAGACAGCCTGCTGCAGTACATGTGCCACAGGTTCACCACCACTGCAGACAAACACATCAAAATAGGCTTTAGGTTGGTTGGAGGCATTATAGTTTTGTTGTAGTGGTTATTGTTTGTTGGTTTAGTTTAATGATACCTTCTATGATTGTCATGGGCAGCCAATATTGAGAATATCCAGAAGGAAGTTGTTGTAATGATACAATGTAGAATGTTTTGTTACTTTTAAGATCTTTGATTTTATAAACTGACCCTTTAAGACAGAGTTATTTATTCTTTGAAAGTTGAAGATGTAATTAATTGTGAAGTAGAAGTTCAAACATTAAGAGACGTGTAGACGATAACATGCTGAAATAAGTTAAAGCTATTAGCACTTTATTAGCCTTCCATTACTATAACAAAATGCCTGAGGTAATGAACTTAAGAAGAGGAGAGGTTTATTTTGGCTCACAGTTTTGGAGGTTTCAGACCATGGTGAGTTATTTGTTTTCTTTGGACCTGTGGGATGGCAGGACATCATGATGGCAGTGTGTGGTAGGATAAACCCTTTAACCTCATGGCCCAGAACAGAAGAGAAAGAAGCAATTGGCATCCCACAGTCCCCATCCATGGTATCCCCCTAATGACCTAGACTTCCTAAAGCAGTGCCATGTGCTGGGAAACAAGTCTTTAGCACATAGCATTTAAGGGACATTTATCCAAATGATAATGGACACACTTTTTCTCTGAGTTGACTATCAGTTACTTAATACATGCCTAAAAGTGTGGGACAATTTTAACAAGCAACACAGTTAACTCTTTTAAGAAGGAAAAATGTCCTCAAAAATAGGCATATATGAGTAATTTATAGCTTTATAAAATAACTTTAAGCATCTTTACATACAATTCCTAAATTTTACTTGGAATACAAAATCTTTTAGAAATGTATTGTTTAGGAGTCAGCTTTAAATGCAGACAAAGTAATTTGCATTTTTAAGCTAATGAAAGTAAATCCTAATATATGTTCGTGCCTATTCAAAACTTTAAAAGCACTAGAAGAAATGAATGTAATATAGATTATCTTTCTTCAGAAGATATAACACATCCTTTCCATCTTCATCTAGTCCTACCCTCCACACTGGCAGATTTTCACCTAAACCAATAAGATATAGTATTTTATTTTACACTCATATTAATTTCCCTATTTGTTTTCTCAGCAGACGATGTTGGGTTTATTTATATACAATATTATGTTGATTAGAATCCTTACTAGGGTAACTTTTCTTAATATCCTATCTGTGTCTTCAGCCAATACACTGCCTTAAAATACTGTATTCCAGGTTTTATTTCCTTAAGGTCTAGGGTCTACAATGTGTAATTGAAACATTTTACTATCTACTACATAGAATTATTGAGTTATGCCAGAAAGAGAGAAGGAGAGAGGCAGAGGGAGAGGGAGAGGGAAGCAGTTATTGATATAGGCAATTATGAAATAATTTGTATAATTGTCTAACTCTCAAAATACATGCATCATCTTAACAAGTATTTGTTTAGGTTATTTTGTTATTGATGGCGAAAATCATCTCAGAAAAACTTTCATAAAAGATGAAATTGGTATTTTCAAAGAAACAAAGTATGTAAGCAAGAGTTTGAAACTTTTGCCATACTGCCTAACCAATCCTATAACTCAACTAAAACTACATCTCTTGGGAAACAAAAATACTTTAAGTATTTTGTTTAATGCCTTTATGGAGAAAAATTTTTCATAAAGTTGTTTTGGTATTGTGTGGAAATAGTCTCAATATCTAATCAACTATTGTTTACTCCTGAGTGAATATTCCTTAATGTTCCAACGGTTTGCTCTCCTTTTATGTAGTTATACTTATTCACTAGACTCAGAGACAATTTTAAATGGATTAAATAAAATATATTTTTAAAACTCCTAGTTAATTTAAATAACTTCACTTCCAGAGGACATAGTTGAAGCATATATTGTTGTTACAGCACAGATAGAAAAATGTCATACACTTGTGCACAATGTCCATTTACTATAGTGAAAAAGAGAGAGCATGAAAGAGTTCACAATTTAGTATTGAGATTCTGGGATCCTTAACTAGGTTAAAAAAAGAAAGAAAGAAAGAAAAATTAAAATTTTACTTTTGCTCTTCACTCCTGCCTTGCCTTTCCACCTCACTTTCCATTTGTTAAAACCTCATATGAGAAAAGGAGTGGAATTTCAAGATTATCTCTGTATTTTGCAATCATCACACTTAATAACTCCATGTAACAACATTTTTATGGCTCAGTTGAAAATCGTATCCTGAATACAGTTGACTGAGCTATTTCAATATGGTTTATACATTTGGATGAATATGATTTAGCTCCAGTCTTCATGTTTTATCACATCAAAACATACTTCTCTCATTTTTTTGAAATTTGTTTTTGGTTTGGTATGATTGTAAGGACATTATTTCTGTGTAGACTTAGCTTGAAGGAATGTATATTTTCAGTAGATTATTTGTTAGAACTTCATGGTTTATTTTAGTCTAACATAATTTACTCTTCATGTCTTTTCTTGATTGGCCAAAATTCTACCTCAAGAATTTAATTTATACACAGTGTACAGCAAAGTCTCATTTGTAGATAATTTAATATCTAATATCTGCTTATCCCCTTAAAGTGCCAAGAACTATACATACAAACGGTTGTACGATAAATAGCAAGACTTCTAAGACCTAACATCTGCCTTTAAGGAGCTTTTATTTATAATAGAGTGGAATGAAAACATAAAAATTGATTTGAGCATCAGGCAGTGTTACAGATGTGAAAGACAAAATAAAATCCTTTGTGGTTCTTGTCACACATTCTTGTTTCCACAGGATAAGTCCCATTTACGTGTATGTCTTGATTTATTTATTCTTTTCACTCACCAATTGTCCAGTTGTGGATGACAAAAGATTGATGGGGGACATCCCACATGGGTAGGGGGAAAATATGAATTGTGGAGTTTTTCGGGTAGAAAGAGAAAGAATGGATCTGTCCACACTCAACTGATTTCCTTCTTTCCATTCAGCTAGAGTGTTAGCATTTGACATCAGCATTGTCAGATAATTAATTGGTCTGCCATCTGTACTTGCGAAAGAATTTGTTTCAAAAGTTTCTGGAAGGTGAGACAAAACACCACAAAAAACAGTATTTGGTCATACTTGAGTTCTGTTTTCAGAGGCAATGAGACATATAATAAGAGACACAATTTTAAGGACAGAGACCAGATTCAAATCATATTTCTGTCATTTTTGGTTATGTGATCTTGAGAAAATTATTTAACATTTCCATGTTTGTTATCTTTAAATTGAGATAGAAGATGGATTTCATAAAAGCATTCAGTAGGGTGCATGGCTAATTGTAAGCAATCAGTAAAGATGAGATGACACTAAGCAGTATGCTTGTTGCTGTGGATGATGGGGTCCTGGATGGGTTTTTATTTTCTTGTGTGCTACAAAGAAAGAACTGGAAGTGGTATGTGACGGGAAAAAGCAGCAAAGTTCAATGTTTAATTAGATGATATACTCAGAGTCAGTAGGCTCTCCCAGGCTGAGACAAAAATGGCATGAGCTCTGAGTGTTCGGGCTTTTAGAATTGAAAATGTTGGCCCTGGTCTGGATCTAGGTGCCTCCCATTGGGCCTTCCAAAGTGTGAGTGACAACGTGATTGACAGGGTGCTGAGTCATGTCAGCTGTATGTATCTTGCATGTTCTTTGTGTTCTTTACCATAAATCATTCTGTTATAATTGGATATATGAGATGCAGTCTATAGAAATGAACCTTCAATGAGCACCAGTTGAAGAAAGGTTACCGTAGGTTATGCCAGATAATGTGGTACACTTGTGTTTTATCTCTACTTCCAGGTCGGCGGTTTTAGGGCAAAGGTTGACCCTGGCATGTTGCTCAGGTTCAGTAAGTGGAGAGGAGTGGTTTATCAGCCTCAATTGTACTATCTATATTATGCTCAGGCTCTTGAGACATAAATAGCTCTATGAACCTGTCAGTAAAGTCACTGCATGGAAAGCAGGCCCACCGTTGGAGGCAGGAAAATGTAAGAGAGGCAAGTCGACTACCAATATTAAAAGGAAGAAATTTAGGGTGTTGCTTGACTTATGTGTTTTCCACACCAGATGCCTCTAGGCTCATGTCAGTACCCTGGAAATGTTAAAGTCATTAAAGCAGTAGAAAATAAATATGAAGTGGTTGTACAATCTGCCCCACACCGATGGCTTCACTGAGATATTCTGGAAGCTTTGAATGGTCTTAATGACTCTTCAGTCTCCAGAGTCCCTTCCTGTCATTAGATCTGGGGCAGCAGGAGAAGAGTGAGTCCTACCTCACAAATCATCATGAACTGACTCATTATGTAGATGAGACCTGATCTAACCTGCCTTTTAGTTAATAGATTTGTGGTGATTCCAAAGTCTCTGTGTTACACCCTAGAAGGACTCACCCCTGTTGATTGTTCTCGTGTTCTGGTTCATAGTTCTCCTTGTGAAGTCTGGGGAAATGCAGTCATATCTGAAAATAGAATTAGGGTTATGTTCAGTTGAGGACATCCCTACTGCCTATTTTCTGGTTTGAGATCTTAAAGCAAACATAAACAATTGTGCTTTCTCTTTGTCATGGTAAGTGGAATATACACATACACCAAGGTTCCAGAAAGGATACCGTTAGACAAGTTTCTTAGTAGACACATAAGCTGCCCAATATTTTGTTCTTCATGATGAAAGGATTGTAGAGTAATTCTCACAAGTACAAGTTGAGAAGTGGAGACCTGGGCTCAAGCTTCGGCATTGTCTTTAACCCATTCTCATGACACTGGGCTACTGTTTAACTTCTCCGGTCCAGCCTTTTTACAGATATCCGGTCTTCTTTAAGGCCTCTTTTAGATCTCAACAATGGATATTCTTCCATTCTAAATCAATCAGGCAATTCATACTTACTTAAGAAAAGTCTACGATATTCAACTTTATCTTGTGTACTCATTTTATGATATATTTTGGTTCATTATATATTTGTTATTTCTGAAAGAGAGGGACAACAGTAAGCACGGGGCAAAGAAGGAACTTCAAAGAAAATTTTCCATTTTTAAGCTGGTGGTAGTTTCAGAGATGCTTGATATGTTTTCTTCATGCCTAAACATATTATGTATGTTATTTATTTTGAATCTCATAAACATTATATTAAAAAGAAAGGAAAAGAAGATATTAACATTTCTATTTTTTCACAATTTATTCTCTAATAGTATTTTGCATGAATGCCTATATAAAATTATATAAAAATAAAGAGTCTAAAGCCAAGTGTTGCATTTACTACCTTATATGTGTTGTACAGGTTTCATATATAGGTTAGAAATTTTAAAAAATTCAAGTTTCTCTCCCTAATCTGTTGTGCTTGGACAGTGACTGATATGGTGTTCTTCTGGAGGGAAATGCAGCAGAATTAGTTTGTGCCTTGCATTTCACAAGTTGCCAAAGGGTTTTAATTAGAGGACTTGTACAGAAGCAAAAGAATCAGAAGAGTACCACGAACCATGGATTACAATAAATATCCTGCATTCTTTGAAGTTTTAGACAGTTCTATTGTGCTTCGACAATTAGTTTTGCTTTTTGCTACTTTTGGTAAAATGTATTCGTTTGTTTGTCCCGAAAACAAAAATAGGAGCTAATTAAACATAGTATAAAGAAATATTCCACCCAGCTGTGTGACCTTAGACAAAGTCATTACTCACCAAATCTTTCAATTCTTTATTTATAAAATCAGAACGGCAGCCATCAGTCCTAAAATTCTTTTTCCTTGACGATAATGAAGGAGATGGAAAATCTTGCACAGATACACCATTCATTGCCATTACAAATGTGCAAGCTGTATTCTATTATAGACAAGGAGAAGCAGCAAATAATTTCATGGTGTTCGCTGCACTGCAGCAGTCTGGAGTGAACAACAGGGTAGCTTTCTACAGATATCTGCAAACACGAAGGAGCACCGGGTTTCTTGTTCCCATGGAAATACAACCTCAATTAAAATTCTATTCTCATCTCTATGAAACTGTGTGCAAATGTCCAAAAATCAAAAATGACACGGAGAAACCAGCTCAGCTTCGTAATAGCCTATGCTCACTTTCTCCAATGATTTAATTCTGCTCTTGTCACTCAGAGTTGCACATCATAATCACTTCGGGACTATTTGAAAATTATGTCCTCACAAACCCCACCCCACCCTGTGCCACCGAATCAAGATTTCCCGGGTGTGGCCCAGACACATGTATTATTTTGAATGACTCATGGATGGAAACATCGATTCAATGAAATTTAGTGCTGTGGCTAAAACGGGAGACTCTGATTTAGGAACAAGCATTTTCTACCAAAAAAAAAATATTAATGCACCCAAACAGCAGCCTAGACCTCATTTTCATTTGTTAAAATTTTTTCTTGAAACTGTACAAAATAAGAGCAACCATGTCATGAGGTAAACTACAGAATGATGCAAAGAACGATTTGCCAAATTATGTGTCAGGTATGATAAATACCAGGCCTCCAAGCAGCCCACCTGTTAAAATAATCATGGGAAAAGATAAGTGATCAGTGAAAGAAAAACTCAATTAGCTTATTACTTGTAGAATAATAATAACAAGTAAGATCTGTTAGGCACTAGTCCAGGCCCAGATACTGTGTTAGAAACTGGTAGTAAGATATTTTCCCAAGGTCTTAGACCTAACAGCTGGCAAAGCCAATGAATATAAAATCGGGTCTTATTACTAAATTTCGTTGAATATGAAGTCAATTATGTCACTTGCAGTTATCTGGAGTTTTACAGACAAGAAGGAAAAAGCCAAGAAGGAATGTCCTACATTTTCTGCTTCTGATATAGATGTGGCTAGTATTATGCGAAGTTCAGAGGAGAAATGCTTTGTCATTAAACTATAAAAGGAGGAGAGAAAAGCTCTAGTAAACCAAGTACATAGCTCCCCTACTTCGCCATCATGGCAATGAAGATAAAGTGCATCTCTAAGGTACTGTGGCTTTCATAGAAGTGCTGTTTGGATGTGGGAGCAGGTAAGCATTGTCCTCAAATCTGAGTTGAACAGAGCACCTTGTCTGAAGGGCAGAAAGGGAAAGATCAGGATACCCTGAAGAGTGGGCATCAGTCAAGCAGAGCCTTAGTAAAAGATACTACTTTCCTAGAGTCCATGAGGACAGAAGGGAGGAATAAAGTCTCACTCTGTGTGGTCTGTTTAATCAATGCATCAAAAAGTAAGGAAACATTATTTATGTCTAATAAGAAAATAAAATCATGTGTCTTTTGTAATGTAAATAAAACCTGCCTTTATAGACTTGTTCAAGCCAATGAGTTAAAAGGATCATCACTAGCATTCATTGATTAAATTAACTGCTCTATATCATGTGGCTTTTTTTTTGCTGAAAAGTTAAAAGTACTTAAAATACATAATTTGCAGTCTTCTAACAAACTGGATCCACCTGGCTCAATTGCTGCGGCTGTTCTCTTTGGGGTGGATCTGCAGTAGATCATGGACTTCTCAAAGTGAAAGTGAAAGGGCTCCTCAGTCTGCAGGCGGGCAAACTCACCTCAGAGAAAGTGAGTGATTCTGTGAAGGGCACAAAAGCTTTCAGTGACAGAGCTGTGGGTAAAAGACCAATGAATCCTAGTCCAAGGATCTTTCTATTTTACATGGATTTTCAATATATGTCCCACAGAGTCGGAGATAAGACATACAGTGGTAAAACCCTTCTGAGTTTGGTCCAGCCCCTGCTGAAGGCTGAATATGTTTCAGACACCCCACAAGTTCATTGCCCCAGGAGCGCCTGCCTTCAGAGACCACGTCAGCTGCCGGGGTAGGATAGATCAATGCATCTCCAGCTGAGGTTTTTCTCCAGCCTCAAAATCTGATTTTCATTTGCAGCCTCTGTTGGTGATTCATGTAGGAGTATGAATGTTTCAGCTAAGATTTCTACTACTATGTTGGACAGAAGTGGGAAGAGTAAGCATCAGTGCCTTATTTCTGACAGAAGAAAAGGTTTCAGTTTCTCACCATAAAATATGATAGTTACTATGAATTTTTAAGTTGCAAATCAAAGATACAACAAAGTATCACTTAGTATCTATTAAGATGACTGCTATTAAAACAATGACAATAAATGTTCAGACATTGGAACTCTTCTGCACTGTTAGTGGAAATGAAAAATGATACAGTTACTGAAGGAAAAACTATGGAGGCTGTGCAAAAAAAATGTGAAATACAACTGCCACATGATCTAGCAATGTCACTTCTGATAATGTATCCAAAAGAATTTAAATCAAGATCTTATTGTTTAAATATTTAATTTATGTTGTTAACATGTATTATTTTTGCAGTATTATTCACTATTGCCAAGATATAAACAATGTAAATGTCCATCATTGGTTGAATGAATAAAGAAAATGTGGCATGCACATAGAGTGGATTTTATTTAGCTTTTGAAAAGAAGCACATCTTGCTCTATGTGACAACATAGATGACCCAGAAGGATATTGTGCTACGTGCAATAAACTAGTTACAGAGGGGGACTTCCGGGAAGATGGCGGAGCGGAGAGAAGGAGAGTAAGAGCCTCTCCGAGATTTGTTGTCCAGACACTGGAATATAACAATTTAGGGAAGAGAAGAAGGAGGGAAGCATGCTCTCAGGACCCAGCAGGGAACTGAAGCAAGAGTTGAAGCCCACGGGGAAAGCAAAAGGAGAGACCAGCCGAGAAGAACAAGGTGACGGACAGACAGAGGAGAGACAGACGGTGCTTTCTCCCAAAGCTCACACTCGCGGCTCCCACTCGCGGCTCCCACTCGCTGTTCCCACTTGCGGCTCGCATCTTGCAGCCTCAGCTTGCAGCCCCCCAGGTCACGGCCTGGGCCTCACGGCCTCGGGTCACAGCATGGCAGCGTGCGGCTGGAGTCACGGCAACAGCACACAGCCCTGCACGCTCCCGGCACAGCCCGGAAGGCCCCAACTCATGGCCGCAGCTCTTAGCACGAGTGACGCAGTTTGAGCCTGCAGACGCACGGTGACTACTGAGGACCCCAGAGACCTCCACAGAAAGACACACACAAGGAGTGGAGGGGTGGACACTGAAGACTGCAGTGGCTGGTGAGTTACCTGAGTCATCTGATCTCAGACGGCCCCCAGGAGAAGGTGGTGATCGCCTGATCGCCATTTTGGAAAGGGGCCGAGCTCAGAACTCAGAAAGCTGCTAGCGGACTTTGGTGCTGGGGTAAGGCAGGGCAAGGCAGGGAAAGGCAGAGCAGAGTTCAAACTCAAGTTGGAAGGAGGTAAAGGAGCCAAATTCAAGCTGGCAGGGAACTGAGTCCAACCTGGTGGGAGACACATAGTGTGTCTCCAGCTGAACAAATTGGATTTCAACCCCACAGCCAGTGATCAGACTGAACTTCAATAGAACCGGTGAAGCCTTGCTATTGAACCAAGCTGGGAACACTCTCTGCCCTGCCAAAATCTACTGCTGGGATTAATCAACAAGGACCTGGGTCTGTCTACTCTGTCTACCACTGACAATAGAGACACACGTGGAAGTAGACATTTTATTTTATTTTATTGTGTTGTATTTTTAAATATTTTTCCCTCTCTGCTCCTCTTTTTCTTGTTTTTTTTTCCTCTTTTTTTTTTATAGGAAAGTGACTTTCTAGTTTTTTACTATTTTTTTTTATTTTTTTGTTCTGTCCTTGTTTTACTTCTTCCTTCTCTCCTTTCCTTCTGTTTCCTTTACCAGTTCCCCAAAGTTTGCATAACTTCCCCCTGGCTTCCAACCTTGCTTCTCAGCTCTTTCTCTTTTTCTATTTCTCTATCCTTTCCTCCTAATCTCTTTTGAGTTTTCTCCACTGAGAGTAAAATCACCGTATTGAGGACATATTTACTGCAAACAAGTTTCTGGTTTATTGGGGATACTATTAAATAACCACAAACCTAGTTCATATGGTATAAGGTGGCAGATCTCAATAGCTACTACAGTTTGTTATTTTCTAGACTGTGTCTAATGCTATTATTGTTGCTGATTGTACTACTTTACCCAAGGTGACAGAATTGTTCTACTCAGTTCTTCCTTGCATGCCAAGACTAACATTGGCAGAGGGTCACAAATAACACAATAGGCCACAGTCAAAGAACTAAGGGCTGGCTAAATAGACAGCAACTTCTCAGCCCCAACAAATTGAAGAGGTAAGATTTTGCAACAGACTCATAATACAAAAACCAGCTACACCTGTCAAAACAAAAAAAGCTACCTGCCACAGGCAATGCATAAGCATCAACCCAGGAACTAAACAAAAGAAGAAAAAATAAAAAATGAAAAGGCACACAAATAGGATGCAACCCCAAACCTCCAGCTCACCAAAAGCAAACCCAGGGGTAATGAAGTGGAACAATCTGAAAGCTTCCCACCCAGACTCTTGGAAGCAGCAACCGCAGAAGTAACAAAGCAGATGAGTGAGGCTCTAGAAACATCAAAACAGAAATCATTTCCAGAATGAAAGAAATGATCAGTGACTCTAGAGCAGATACTGATAAAAAAAAATAGCTTAGAAAAATGATGGAAACCATAAATGCCTAACACAGGAAAGAAATGGAATTTATGAAACAGATTGAAACAGATGTCCAAGAGATTAAACATTGAAAGTATCAGCAGTAGGATAAAACAATGTGAAGAGAGACTCTCAGATATAGAAGACAAGATTGTGATTAATGATGGAGAAAAGAAAGAGTTCTTCAAAATGGTAAGGGACCATGAAAAATCAATACAACAGCTGCTAAATGACACGAAGAAAAATAACATAACATTGATCGGAGTCAATGAAAGAGCAGGAGATAGCACAAATCACATAAAAAACCTCTTCACAGAAATAATGACAGAAAACTTCCCAAGTATGGAAAAAGAACTGGACATACAGATAATTGAGGCACACAGAACTCCAATTAGCCATGATCAACAAAAATCTACCCCAAGGCATATAATAGTCAAATTTCCAGAAATTCAACACAAGAACAGAATATTGGAAGCTGCTAGAGAAAAGAAACAAATAACCTATCAAGGAAAGCCCATCAGAATCACAGCAGACTTCTCAACACAAACCCTCAAGCTAAGGAGAGCTCGGAGTGAAGTATTTCAAGCCCTAAAAGACAACAACTTCCAGCCCAGATTGATGTAGCCTGCAAAACTGTCTTTCAAAATTGATGGAGAAGTAAGATACTTCCATGACAAAGAACACCTGAAGAGATTCATGACCACCAAACCAGCACTCCAAAATATTCTGAAGGACATTCTGGAAAGAGAAAATGCAGACTACAACTCCAGGAATCGCAACAGAATGAATCCTTCAGCCAAGGCAAGTAATTAAACAGAAGGGAAAAATAGAGAGCCAACAACAGGTAAATAACATGACAAGAATAAGTCAACATATGTCAGTTATAAGTATCAACGTACATGGTCTCAACTTGCCAATCAAAAGAAGCAGACTGGCAGAATGGGTCAAGAAGCAAGACCCAGCAATCTGCTGCATACAAGAAACATATTTAATTCAAAAAGAAATTCATAGACTGAAAGTCAAAGGATGGAAAATGATATTTCATGCAGCAGGAACCCAGAAAAAGCAGAGGTAGCCATTCTATTTGCAGACAGAGTGAATTTCAAGCCAAGACTCATTCAGAAAGACAAAGAAGGTCACTATATCCTTGTAAAGGGAACAACCCAAGAAGAAGAGATGACAATCATAAATATATATACACCTAATACCAGCACGCCTAATTACATACAGCAAATATTGATGGACATGAAAAACCAAATAAGCACCAATACGATTGTAATGGAGGACTTCAATACCCCACTGTCAGAAATCGACAGATTAACTAGACAAAAAGTCAACAGGGAAATATCAGAACTAAACCAAACGCTTGAACAAATGGATCTAGTAGACGTATACAGAGTATTCCACCCCACAACATCAGAATACACATTCTTCTCAGCTGCACATGGGACATTCTCCAAAGTAGACTATGTACTAGCTCATAGAACATGCTTAAGTAAATGCAAAGGAATTGAAATTATCCCATGCATACTATCAGACCATAGTACTTTGAAACTGGAAATAAACAGCACAAGGAACCACAAAAATTCCATAAACACATGGAAATTAAATAGCACACTCTTGAACAAAGAGTGGGTCAGAGAAGAAATTAAAGAAGAAATTAGACAGTTTCTGCAACTGAACGATAATGCCAATACAACCTACCGAAATTTGTGGGACAATATGAAAGCAGTTCTACGAGGGAAATTTATAGCATTGAACGCCCATATCAGAAAAACAGAATGAGCTCAAATAAACAACCTAATGTTAAACCTCAAGCTTCTAGAAAAAGAAGAGCAATTCAAACCCAAAGCCCGTACAATGGAGAATATTATAATGATTAGAGCTGAAATTAATGCAATTGAAACTAAGAAAACAATACAAAGAATCAATGAATCAAAGAGCTGGTTCTTTGAAAAATTAAATAAAATTGACAAACCCTTAGCCAACCTTATTTAAAAAAGTAAAGAAAAGACTCAAATTCATACAATTAAGAATGAAATGGGTGAAATCACAACAGATCCGGCAGAAATCCAGAAGATCATCAATACCTATTTTGAGAACCTGTATTCTAATAAGATCGAAAATACGGAAGAAATAGACAGATTCCTAGATACATATGAATTACCAAAACTGGATCAAGAAGATATAAAAACTCTAAATAACCCAATATCAGCCACTGAAATTGAAGAAGTAATTAAAAACCTACCAACAAAGAAAAGCCCAGGTCCTGATGGATTCACTGCAGAATTCTACAAGAAATTTAGAGACGATTTAATGCCACTAATTCTGAAACTCTTTAATGAAATTGAAACAGAAGCAATAGTACCAAATTCATTCCTAGAAGCAAGCATCACCCTGATACCAAAGCTAGAGAAGGATCCAACAAAAAAAGAGAACTACAGGCCAATCTCATTAATGAACATAGATGCAAAAATCCTCAATAAGATACTGGCAAACAGAATGCAACAAGTTATCAAAAAGATTATACACTATGACCAAGTAGGATTCATTCCAGACATGCAGGGATGGTTCAACATATGCAAATCAATAAATGTGATACATCATATTAACAGAGCCAAGGACAAAAACCATATGATCATCTCAATAGATGCAGAAAAGGCATTTGACAAGGTCCAACACCCATTCATGATAAAAGCCCTGCAGAAAATTGGAATAGACGGTCTTTATCTCAATCTGATAAAAGCCATCTATAACAAACCAACAGCCCACATCATACTAAATGGTCAAAAACTAAAAGCTT